>NW_024121211.1:7894412-8141497 GCF_016745375.1 Pimephales promelas | reverse complement strand
CCGAAAAAAAAAAACGACAGTGGTACCCCTTACGTTTTTTTTTTTTTGGCGAAAAATTAAGTTTCTCCAATCTTCCAAAACTCTGGATTCTGATAGAGGGCCATGAGACTTAGACCTGAGTGCAAAAATGGAGGCTCTAGCCCCTTCCAGAGCTGAGATATTTCGAAACTCAAAAATTCCGCCCGAAAAAAAAACGACAGTGGTACCCTTACGTTTTTTTTTTTCGGGCGAATTAAGTTTCTCCAATCTTCCCAAACTCTGGATTCTGATAGAGGGCCATGAGACTTAGACCTGAGTGCAAAATGGAGGCTCTAGCCCCTTCCAGAGCTGAGATATCGAAACTCAAAAATTCGGCCCGAAAAAAAAACGAACAGTGGTACCCCTTACGTTTTTTTTTTCGGGCGAAAAAATTAAGTTTCTCCAATCTTCCCAAAACTCTGGATTTCTGATAAGAGGCCATGAGACTTAGACCTGAGTGCAAAAAGGGAGCTCTAGCCCCTTCCAGAGCTGAGATATCGAAAACTCAAAAATTCGGCCCGAAAAAAAAAAAACGACAGTGGTACCCCTTACGTTTTTTTTTTTTCGGGCGAAAAATTAAGTTTCTCCAATCTTCCCAAAACTCTGGATTCTGATAGAGGGCCATGAGACTTAGACCTGAGTGCAAAAATGGAGCTCTAGCCCTTCCAGAGCTGAGATATCGAAACTCAAAAAATTCGGCCCGAAAAAAAAACGACAGTGGTACCCCCTTACGTTTTTTTTTTTCGGTGAAAAATTAAGTTTCTCCAATCTTCCCAAAACTCTGGATTCTGATAGAGGCCATGAGACTTAGACCTGAGTGCAAAAATGGAGGCTCTAGCCCCTTCCAGAGCTGAGATATCGAAACTCAAAAATTCGGCCCGAAAAAAAAACGACAGTGGTACCCCTTACGTTTTTTTTTTTCGGCGAAAAATTAAGTTTCTCCAATCTTCCCAAAACTCTGGATTCTGATAGAGGGCCATGAGACTTAGACCTGAGTGCAAAAATGGAGGCTCTAGCCCTTTCCAGAGCTGAGATATCGAAACTCAAAAATTCGGCCCGAAAAAAAACGACAGTGGTACCCCTTACGTTTTTTTTTCGGGGCGAAAAATTAAGTTTCTCCAATCTTCCCAAAACTCTGGATTCTGATAGAGGGCCATGAGACTTAGACCTGAGTGCAAAAAATGGAGGCTCTAGCCCTTCCAGAGCTGAGATATCGAAACTCAAAATTCGGCCCGAAAAAAAAAAACGACAGTGGTACCCCTTACGTTTTTTTTTTTCGGGGAAAAATTTAAGTTTCTCCAATCTTCCCAAAACTCTGGATTCTGATAGAGGGCCATGAGACTTAGACCTGAGTGCAAAAATGGAGGCTCTAGCCCCTTCCAGAGCTGAGATATCGAAACTCAAAAATTCGGCCCGAAAAAAAAAACGACAGTGGTACCCCTTACGTTTTTTTTTTTTCGGGCGAAAAATTAAGTTTCTCCAATCTTCCAAAACTCTGGATTCTGATAGAGGGCCATGAGACTTAGACCTGAGTGCAAAAATGGAGGCTCTAGCCTTCCAGAGCTGAGATATCGAAACTCAAAACTTCGGCCCGAAAAAAAAAACGACAGTGGTACCCCTTACGTTTTTTTTTTTGGGCGAAAAATTAAGTTTTCTCCAATCTTCCAAAACTCTGGATTCTGATAGAGGGCATGAGACTTAGACCTGAGTGCAAAAATGGAGGCTCTAGCCCTTCCAGAGCTGAGATATCGAAACTCAAAATTTCGGCCCGAAAAAAAAACGACAGTGGTACCCCTTACGTTTTTTTTTTTTTCGGGCGAAAAATTAAGTTTCTCCAATCTTCCCAAAACTCTGGATTCTGATAGAGGGCCATGAGACTTAGACCTGAGTGCAAAAATGGAGGCTCTAGCCCCTTCCAGAGCTGAGATATCGAAACTCAAAAATTCGGCCCGAAAAAAAAAACGACAGTGGTACCCCTTACGTTTTTTTTTTTTTTTTGGCGAAAATTAAGTTTCTCCAATCTTCCCAAAACTCTGGATTCTGATAGAGGGCCATGAGACTTAGACCTGAGTGCAAAAATGGAGGCTCTAGCCCCTTCCAGAGCTGAGATATCGAAACTCAAAAATTCGGCCCGAAAAAAAAAAACGACAGTGGTACCCTTACGTTTTTTTTTTTTGGGCGAAAAATTAAGTTTCTCCAATCTTCCCCAAACTCTGGATTCTGATAGAGGGCCATGAGACTTAGACCTGAGTGCAAAAATGGAGGCTCTAGCCCCTTCCAGAGCTGAGATATCGAAACTCAAAAATTCGGCCCGAAAAAAAAACGACAGTGGTACCCCTTACGTTTTTTTTTTTTTTGGCGAAAAAATTAAGTTTCTCCAATCTTCCAAAACTCTGGATTCTGATAGAGGGCCATGAGACTTAGACCTGAGTGCAAAAATGGAGGCTCTAGCCCCTTCCAGAGCTGAGATTCGAAACTCAAAAATTCGGCCCGAAAAAAAAACGACAGTGGTACCCCTTACGTTTTTTTTTTTTGGGCGAAAAATTAAGTTTCTCCAATCTTCCCAAACTCTGGATTCTGATAGAGGGCCATGAGACTTAGACCTGAGTGCAAAAATGGAGGCTCTAGCCCCTTCCAGAGCTGAGATATCGAAACTCAAAAATTCGGCCCGAAAAAAAAACGACAGTGGTACCCCTTACGTTTTTTTTTTTTTTGGCGAAAAATTAAGTTTCTCCAATCTTCCAAAACTCTGGATTCTGATAGAGGGCCATGAGACTTAGACCTGAGTGCAAAAATGGAGGCTCTAGCCCCTTCCAGAGCTGAGATATCGAAACTCAAAAATTCGGCCCGAAAAAAAAACGACAGTGGTACCCCTTACGTTTTTTTTTTTGGGCGAAAAATTAAGTTTCTCCAATCTTCCCAAAACTCTGGATTCTGATAGAGGGCCATGAGACTTAGACCTGAGTGCAAAAATGGAGGCTCTAGCCCCTTCCAGAGCTGAATATCGAAACTCAAAAATTCGGCCCGAAAAAAAAAACGACAGTGGTACCCCCTTACGTTTTTTTTTTGGGCGAAAAATTAAGTTTCTCCAATCTTCCCAAAACTCTGGATTCTGATAGAGGGCCATGAGACTTAGACCTGAGTGCAAAAATGGAGGCTCTAGCCCCTTCCAGAGCTGAGATATCGAAACTCAAAAATTCGGCCCGAAAAAAAAAACGACAGTGGTACCCCTTACGTTTTTTTTTTTTGGCGAAAAATTAAGTTTCTCCAATCTTCCCAAACTCTGGATTCTGATAGAGGGCCATGAGACTTAGACCTGAGTGCAAAAATGGAGGCTCTAGCCCCTTCCAGAGCTGAGATATCGAAACTCAAAAATTCGCCCGAAAAAAAAACGACAGTGGTACCCCTTACGTTTTTTTTTTTGGGCGAAAAATTAAGTTTCTCCAATCTTCCCAAAACTCTGGATTCTGATAGAGGGCCATGAGACTTAGACCTGAGTGCAAAAATGGAGGCTCTAGCCCCTTCCAGAGCTGAGATATCGAAACTCAAAAATTCGGCCCGAAAAAAAAAACGACAGTGGTACCCCTTACGTTTTTTTTTTGGGCGAAAAATTAAGTTTCTCCAATCTTCCCAAAACTCTGGATTCTGATAGAGGGCCATGAGACTTAGACCTGAGTGCAAAAATGGAGGCTCTAGCCCCTTCCAGAGCTGAGATATCGAAACTCAAAAATTCGGCCCGAAAAAAAAACGACAGTGGTACCCCTTACGTTTTTTTTTTTTGGGCAAAAAATTAAGTTTCTCCAATCTTCCAAAACTCTGGATTCTGATAGGGGGCCATGAGACTTAGACCTGAGTGCAAAAATGGAGGCTCTAGCCCCTTCCAGAGCTGAGATATCGAAACTCAAAAATTCGGCCCGAAAAAAAAACGACAGTGGTACCCCTTACGTTTTTTTTTTTCGGGAAAAATTAAGTTTCTCAATCTTCCCAAAACTCTGGATTCTGATAGAGGGCCATGAGACTTAGACCTGAGTGCAAAAATGGAGGCTCTAGCCCCTTCCAGAGCTGAGATATCGAAACTCAAAAATTCGGCCCGAAAAAAAACGACAGTGGTACCCCTTACGTTTTTTTTTTTGGGCGAAAAATTAAGTTTCTCCAATCTTCCAAAACTCTGGATTCTGATAGAGGGCCATGAGACTTAGACCTGAGTGCAAAAATGGAGGCTCTAGCCCTTCCAGAGCTGAGATATCGAAACTCAAAAATTCGGCCCGAAAAAAAACGACAGTGGTACCCCTTACGTTTTTTTTTTTTGGGCGAAAAATTAAGTTTCTCCAATCTTCCCAAAACTCTGGATTCTGATAGAGGGCCATGAGACTTAGACCTGAGTGCAAAAATGGAGGCTCTAGCCCCTTCCAGAGCTGAGATATCGAAACTCAAAAATTCGGCCCGAAAAAAAAACGACAGTGGTACCCCTTACGTTTTTTTTTTTGGGCGAAAAATTAAGTTTCTCCAATCTTCCCAAAACTCTGGATTCTGATAGAGGGCCATGAGACTTAGACCTGAGTGCAAAAATGGAGGCTCTAGCCCCTTCCAGAGCTGAGATATCGAAACTCAAAAATTCGGCCCGAAAAAAAAAACGACAGTGGTACCCCTTACGTTTTTTTTTTTCGGGCGAAAATTAAGTTTCTCCAATCTTCCCAAAACTCTGGATTCTGATAGAGGGCCATGAGACTTAGACCTGAGTGCAAAAATGGAGGCTCTAGCCCCTTCCAGAGCTGAGATATCGAAACTCAAAAATTCGGCCCGAAAAAAAAACGACAGTGGTACCCCTTACGTTTTTTTTTTTTTGGGCGAAAAATTAAGTTTCTCCAATCTTCCCAAAACTCTGGATTCTGATAGAGGGCCATGAGACTTAGACCTGAGTGCAAAAATGGAGGCTCTAGCCCCTTCCAGAGCTGAGATATCGAAACTCAAAAATTCGGCCCGAAAAAAAACGACAGTGGTACCCCTTACGTTTTTTTTTTTGGGCGAAAAATTAAGTTTCTCCAATCTTCCCAAACTCTGGATTCTGATAGAGGGCCATGAGACTTAGACCTGAGTGCAAAAATGGAGGCTCTAGCCCTTTCCAGAGCTGAGATATCGAAACTCAAAAATTCGGCCCGAAAAAAAAAACGACAGTGGTACCCCTTACGTTTTTTTTTTTGGGCGAAAAATTAAGTTTCTCCAATCTTCTCCCAAACTCTGGATTCTGATAGAGGGCCATGAGACTTAGACCTGAGTGCAAAAATGGAGGCTCTAGCCCCTTCCAGAGCTGAGATATCGAAACTCAAAAATTCGGCCCGAAAAAAAAACGACAGTGGTACCCCTTACGTTTTTTTTTTTCGGGCGAAAAATTAAGTTTCTCCAATCTTCCCAAAACTCTGGATTCTGATAGAGGGCCATGAGACTTAGACCTGAGTGCAAAAATGGAGGCTCTAGCCCCTTCCAGAGCTGAGATATCGAAACTCAAAAATTCGGCCCGAAAAAAAAAACGACAGTGGTACCCCTTTACGTTTTTTTTTTTGGGCGAAAAATTAAGTTTCTCCAATCTTCCAAAACTCTGGATTCTGATAGAGGGCCATGAGACTTAGACCTGAGTGCAAAAATGGAGGCTCTAGCCCCTTCCAGAGCTGAGATATCGAAACTCAAAATTCGGCCCCGAAAAAAAAAACGACAGTGGTACCCCTTACGTTTTTTTTTTTTTTTGGCGAAAAATTAAGTTTCTCCAATCTTCCCAAAACTCTGGATTCTGATAGAGGGCCATGAGACTTAGACCTGAGTGCAAAAATGGAGGCTCTAGCCCCTTCCAGAGCTGAGATATCGAAACTCAAAAATTCGGCCCGAAAAAAAACGACAGTGGTACCCTTACGTTTTTTTTTGGGCGAAAAATTAAGTTTCTCCAATCTTCCCAAAACTCTGGATTCTGATAGAGGGCCATGAGACTTAGACCTGAGTGCAAAAATGGAGGCTCTAGCCCCTTCCAGAGCTGAGATATCGAAACTCAAAAATTCGGCCCGAAAAAAAAACGACAGTGGTACCCCTTACGTTTTTTTTTTTTGGGCGAAAAATTAAGTTTCTCCAATCTTCCCAAAACTCTGGATTCTGATAGAGGGCCATGAGACTTAGACCTGAGTGCAAAAATGGAGGCTCTAGCCCCTTCCAGAGCTGAGATATCGAAACTCAAAAATTCGGCCCGAAAAAAAACGACAGTGGTACCCCTTACGTTTTTTTTTTTTTGGGCGAAAAATTAAGTTTCTCCAATCTTCCAAAACTCTGGATTCTGATAGAGGGCCATGAGACTTAGACCTGAGTGCAAAAATGGAGGCTCTAGCCCCTTCCAGAGCTGAGATATCGAAACTCAAAAATTCGGCCCGAAAAAAAAAACGACAGTGGTACCCCTTACGTTTTTTTTTTGGGCGAAAAATTAAGTTTCTCCAATCTTCCAAAACTCTGGATTCTGATAGAGGGCCATGAGACTTAGACCTGAGTGCAAAAATGGAGGCTCTAGCCCTTCCAGAGCTGAGATATCGAAACTCAAAAATTCGGCCCGAAAAAAAACGACAGTGGTACCCCTTACGTTTTTTTTTTGGGCGAAAAATTAAGTTTCTCCAATCTTCCCAAAACTCTGGATTCTGATAGAGGGCCATGAGACTTAGACCTGAGTGCAAAAATGGAGGCTCTAGCCCCTTCCAGAGCTGAGATATCGAAACTCAAAAATTCGGCCGAAAAAAAAAACGACAGTGGTACCCCTTACGTTTTTTTTTTTTGGGCGAAAAATTAAGTTTCTCCCAATCTTCCAAAACTCTGGATTCTGATAGAGGGCCATGAGACTTAGACCTGAGTGCAAAAATGGAGGCTCTAGCCCCTTCCAGAGCTGAGATATCGAAACTCAAAAATTCGCCCGAAAAAAAAACGACAGTGGTACCCTTACGTTTTTTTTTTTCGGGCGAAAAATTAAGTTTCTCCAATCTCCCAAAACTCTGGATTCTGATAGAGGGCCATGAGACTTAGACCTGAGTGCAAAAATGGAGGCTCTAGCCCCTTCCAGAGCTGAGATATCGAAACTCAAAAATTCGGCCCGAAAAAAAAACGACAGTGGTACCCCTTACGTTTTTTTTTTTTGGCGAAAAATTAAGTTTCTCCAATCTTCCCAAAACTCTGGATTCTGATAGAGGGCCATGAGACTTAGACCTGAGTGCAAAAATGGAGGCTCTAGCCCCTTCCAGAGCTGAGATATCGAAACTCAAAAATTCGGCCCGAAAAAAAACGACAGTGGTACCCCTTACGTTTTTTTTTTTGGGCGAAAAATTAAGTTTCTCCAATCTTCCAAAACTCTGGATTCTGATAGAGGGCCATGAGACTTAGACCTGAGTGCAAAAATGGAGGCTCTAGCCCCTTCCAGAGCTGAGATATCGAAACTCAAAAATTCGGCCCGAAAAAAAAAAAGACAGTGGTACCCCTTACGTTTTTTTTTTTGGGCGAAAAATTAAGTTTCTCCAATCTTCCCAAAACTCTGGATTCTGATAGAGGGCCATGAGACTTAGACCTGAGTGCAAAAATGGAGGCTCTAGCCCCTTCCAGAGCTGAGATATCGAAACTCAAAAATTCGGCCGAAAAAAAAAAACGACAGTGGTACCCCTTACGTTTTTTTTTTTTTGGGCGAAAAATTAAGTTTCTCCAATCTTCCAAAAACTCTGGATTCTGATAGAGGGCCATGAGACTTAGACCTGAGTGCAAAAATGGAGGCTCTAGCCCTTCCAGAGCTGAGATATCGAAACTCAAAAATTCGGCCCGAAAAAAAACGACAGTGGTACCCCTTACGTTTTTTTTTTTGGGGCGAAAAATTAAGTTTCTCCAATCTTCCCAAAACTCTGGATTCTGATAGAGGGCCATGAGACTTAGACCTGAGTGCAAAAATGGAGGCTCTAGCCCCTTCCAGAGCTGAGATATCGAAACTCAAAAATTCGGCCCGAAAAAAAAAACGACAGTGGTACCCCTTACGTTTTTTTTTTTTGGGCGAAAAATTAAGTTTCTCCAATCTTCCCAAAACTCTGGATTCTGATAGAGGGCCATGAGACTTAGACCTGAGTGCAAAAATGGAGGCTCTAGCCCCTTCCAGAGCTGAGATATCGAAACTCAAAAATTCGGCCCGAAAAAAAAAGACAGTGGTACCCCTTACGTTTTTTTTTTCGGGCGAAAAATTAAGTTTCTCCAATCTTCCCAAAACTCTGGATTCTGATAGAGGGCCATGAGACTTAGACCTGAGTGCAAAAATGGAGGCTCTAGCCCCTTCCAGAGCTGAGATATCGAAACTCAAAAATTCGGCCCGAAAAAAAACGACAGTGGTACCCCTTACGTTTTTTTTTTTTTTGGGCGAAAAATTAAGTTTCTCCAATCTTCCAAAACTCTGGATTCTGATAGAGGGCCATGAGACTTAGACCTGAGTGCAAAAATGGAGGCTCTAGCCCCTTCCAGAGCTGAGATATCGAAACTCAAAAATTCGGCCCGAAAAAAAAACGACAGTGGTACCCCTTACGTTTTTTTTTTTGGGCGAAAAATTAAGTTTCTCCAATCTTCCCAAAACTCTGGATTCTGATAGAGGGCCATGAGACTTAGACCTGAGTGCAAAAATGGAGGCTCTAGCCCCTTCCAGAGCTGAGATATCGAAACTCAAAAATTCGGCCCGAAAAAAAAACGACAGTGGTACCCCTTACGTTTTTTTTTTTTTGGGCGAAAAATTAAGTTTCTCCAATCTTCCCAAAACTCTGGATTCTGATAGAGGGCCATGAGACTTAGACCTGAGTGCAAAAATGGAGGCTCTAGCCCTTCCAGAGCTGAGATATCGAAACTCAAAAATTCGGCCCGAAAAAAAAACGACAGTGGTACCCCTTACGTTTTTTTTTTTGGGGCGAAAAATTAAGTTTCTCCAATCTTCCCAAAACTCTGGATTCTGATAGAGGGCCATGAGACTTAGACCTGAGTGCAAAAATGGAGGCTCTAGCCCCTTCCAGAGCTGAGATATCGAAACTCAAAAATTCGGCCCGAAAAAAAAACGACAGTGGTACCCCTTACGTTTTTTTTTTTGGGCGAAAAATTAAGTTTCTCCAATCTTCCCAAAACTCTGGATTCTGATAGAGGGCCATGAGACTTAGACCTGAGTGCAAAAATGGAGGCTCTAGCCCCTTCCAGAGCTGAGATATCGAAACTCAAAAATTCGGCCCGAAAAAAAAACGACAGTGGTACCCCTTACGTTTTTTTTTTCGGGCGAAAAATTAAGTTTCTCCAATCTTCCCAAACTCTGGATTCTGATAGAGGGCCATGAGACTTAGACCTGAGTGCAAAAATGGAGGCTCTAGCCCCTTCCAGAGCTGAGATATCGAAACTCAAAAATTCGGCCCGAAAAAAAAAACGACAGTGGTACCCCTTACGTTTTTTTTTTTGGGCGAAAAATTAAGTTTCTCCAATCTTCCCAAAACTCTGGATTCTGATAGAGGGCCATGAGACTTAGACCTGAGTGCAAAAATGGAGGCTCTAGCCCCTTCCAGAGCTGAGATATCGAAACTCAAAAATTCGGCCCGAAAAAAAAACGACAGTGGTACCCCTTACGTTTTTTTTTTTTGGGCGAAAAATTAAGTTTCTCCAATCTTCCCAAAACTCTGGATTCTGATAGAGGGCCATGAGACTTAGACCTGAGTGCAAAAATGGAGGCTCTAGCCCCTTCCAGAGCTGAGATATCGAAACTCAAAAATTCGGCCCGAAAAAAAAAACGACAGTGGTACCCCTTACGTTTTTTTTTTCTGGCGAAAAATTAAGTTTCTCCAATCTTCCCAAAACTCTGGATTCTGATAGAGGGCCATGAGACTTAGACCTGAGTGCAAAAATGGAGGCTCTAGCCCCTTCCAGAGCTGAGATATCGAAACTCAAAAATTCGGCCCGAAAAAAAAAACGACAGTGGTACCCCTTACGTTTTTTTTTTTGGGCGAAAAATTAAGTTTCTCCAATCTTCCCAAAACTCTGGATTCTGATAGAGGGCCATGAGACTTAGACCTGAGTGCAAAAATGGAGGCTCTAGCCCCTTCCAGAGCTGAGATATCGAAACTCAAAAATTCGGCCCGAAAAAAAAAACGACAGTGGTACCCCTTACGTTTTTTTTTTGGGCGAAAAATTTTCTCCAATCTTCCCAAAACTCTGGATTCTGATAGAGGGCCATGAGACTTAGACCTGAGTGCAAAAATGGAGGCTCTAGCCCCTTCCAGAGCTGAGATATCGAAACTCAAAAATTCGGCCCGAAAAAAAAACGACAGTGGTACCCCTTACGTTTTTTTTTTCGGGCGAAAAATTAAGTTTCTCCAATCTTCCCAAAACTCTGGATTCTGATAGAGGGCCATGAGACTTAGACCTGAGTGCAAAAATGGAGGCTCTAGCCCCTTCCAGAGCTGAGATATCGAAACTCAAAAATTCGGCCCGAAAAAAAACGACAGTGGTACCCCTTACGTTTTTTTTTTCGGGCGAAAAATTAAGTTTCTCCAATCTTCCCAAAACTCTGGATTCTGATAGAGGGCCATGAGACTTAGACCTGAGTGCAAAAATGGAGGCTCTAGCCCCTTCCAGAGCTGAGATATCGAAACTCAAAAATTCGGCCCGAAAAAAAAACGACAGTGGTACCCCTTACGTTTTTTTTTTTTTTTCGGGCGAAAAATTAAGTTTCTCCAATCTTCCCAAAACTCTGGATTCTGATAGAGGGCCATGAGACTTAGACCTGAGTGCAAAAATGGAGGCTCTAGCCCCTTCCAGAGCTGAGATATCGAAACTCAAAAATTCGGCCCGAAAAAAAAAACGACAGTGGTACCCCTTACGTTTTTTTTTTTTTGGGCGAAAAATTAAGTTTCTCCAATCTTCCCAAAACTCTGGATTCTGATAGAGGGCCATGAGACTTAGACCTGAGTGCAAAAATGGAGGCTCTAGCCCCTTCCAGAGCTGAGATATCGAAACTCAAAATTCGGCCCGAAAAAAAAAACGACAGTGGTACCCCTTACGTTTTTTTTTTTCGGGCGAAAAATTAAGTTTCTCCAATCTTCCCAAAACTCTGGATTCTGATAGAGGGCCATGAGACTTAGACCTGAGTGCAAAAATGGAGGCTCTAGCCCCTTCCAGAGCTGAGATATCGAAACTCAAAAATTCGGCCCGAAAAAAAAAACGACAGTGGTACCCCTTACGTTTTTTTTTTTTGGGCGAAAAATTAAGTTTCTCCAATCTTCCCAAAACTCTGGATTCTGATAGAGGGCCATGAGACTTAGACCTGAGTGCAAAAATGGAGGCTCTAGCCCCTTCCAGAGCTGAGATATCGAAACTCAAAAATTCGGCCCGAAAAAAAAAACGACAGTGGTACCCCTTACGTTTTTTTTTTTTCGGGCGAAAAATTAAGTTTCTCCAATCTTCCCAAAACTCTGGATTCTGATAGAGGGCCATGAGACTTAGACCTGAGTGCAAAAATGGAGGCTCTAGCCCTTCCAGAGCTGAGATATCGAAACTCAAAAATTCGGCCCGAAAAAAAAACGACAGTGGTACCCCTTACGTTTTTTTTTTTTGGCGAAAAATTAAGTTTCTCCAATCTTCCCAAAACTCTGGATTCTGATAGAGGGCCATGAGACTTAGACCTGAGTGCAAAAATGGAGGCTCTAGCCCCTTCCAGAGCTGAGATATCGAAACTCAAAAATTCGGCCCGAAAAAAAAACGACAGTGGTACCCCTTACGTTTTTTTTTTTCGGGCGAAAAATTAAGTTTCTCCAATCTTCCCAAAACTCTGGATTCTGATAGAGGGCCATGAGACTTAGACCTGAGTGCAAAAATGGAGGCTCTAGCCCCTTCCAGAGCTGAGATATCGAAACTCAAAATTCGGCCCGAAAAAAAAACGACAGTGGTACCCCTTACGTTTTTTTTTTTTCGGGCGAAAAATTAAGTTTCTCCAATCTTCCCAAAACTCTGGATTCTGATAGAGGGCCATGAGACTTAGACCTGAGTGCAAAAATGGAGGCTCTAGC
Source organism: Pimephales promelas (assembly GCF_016745375.1). Next base: position 8,129,402 of record NW_024121211.1, on the reverse strand, counting down.
CCCTTCCAGAGCTGAGATATCGAAACTCAAAATTTCGACCCGAAAAAAAAAACGAAAGGGTCAAAATTTTGAGTTTCTCTGATCCTCTTAAAACAGAAATGTGGAATATTTATATTGAATACTATGTTATAGTCATTTATTTTGCATTAGATTTATTAGGGGGGTAGAGGAATATATAATTCATTGTGTGCATAATTGTTTACCTGTTTAGGCATTTTTATACAGTGGTAGTGACTGTCTCACTGTTCAGTCTTATACAGTCTCACTGCCAGGATATTCTAATTTAAGCCTATAATAATTATTAATAAAATAATTCTTCTTACCAATAGCTATGATATTGTTTAATTCAATATATTTGTATATAGCTGTAAAAAAGTTATTTATTATGTTACCTGTTGGGTACCACATTTCCTTGTAAATGCAAAACCTTTTTTTATTTTTTTTTACTTTAGCTTACTTATTGATACTGTTATGCGTCAATAAATAAGCTAAACCCACCGCCCAGCTCAACTTTTTGATGTAATAATGCGGCCCTCGAATGAAGCTAATTGAATAGCCCTGATTTATGCCATTATAAATATCTAAATATCTCAGCTTTGGAAGGGGCTAGAGCCTCCATTTTTGCACTCAGGTCTAAGTCCCATGGCCCTCTATCAGAATCCAGAGTTTCAAGAAGATTGGAGAAACTTGTTTTTTAGCAACAACAACAAAAAAAAAAAAAACGACAGGGGTAACACTGTGGTTTTTTTGGGGGGGTCGAAATTTTGAGTTTCTCTGATCTTCTTGAAACTCTGGATTCTGATAGAGGGCCACGGGACTTAGACCTGAGTGCAAAAATGGAGGCTCTAGACCCTTCCAGAGCTGAGATATTGAGATCCCACGTAGCATTTATGCCATTATAAATATAGGCCTACACTGTAATTATTTGTGAACATTTAGCAAAAATGTCTACACCACTTTTTAATGGCAAGGAACACATTGATTAAACATGAAATTTTGAAAGACTGAAATATTATTTTCTTGTAAAATGTACTCCAATAATCTTTGTTTTATTTAAATCGTTTTTTTTGTTTTGTTTTTTTGAGGGCACACATTTCCATATTAAAAATACAGATATGACGATTACAGACTTACTATCAAAACATAGACTCCGAAAAATTCAGCCAGACACTCTCTGATCAAGCTGCTCTTGATTCGGCATCTCCTCAGCAGACGATCCATTATTTCTGCCCTCTTTCTGTTCGTCTTCAATCAGAGTAAATGCAGGCCGGGAGATCGGGGATTCCAGACAGTGGATTCTCAGGGCGCCATTGAGAAGGTGCCAGTCAGCACCTTAGAGAACGCATGGTCTTCTGTTTGGATAATTATCACACCACTTAGGTAAACTAAGACTATCTGTTGTAGTTAAAGTGTGTTTTATGTGTGCGTCTGGAGAAGGAATGACAATTACATGTAGTACATTGCCCTTTTGTAATAAAACGACGAGTAGTTTATTGTTAACTTTTATCTGTGATGCACTGCTGGCTTGTACTCAGATATATGTATAAATCATCTACTCTGTATATTTTGAAAGAAAAGTAGGCTATAGGTTCTATTTTATTTTTTGCCAATTCGTGCAAAATACTTGTCACTTTCTATCAAGTACAATAGGGCAATAGAAGATGCCTTGTTTTCAGCTGAAACATTTATCAGGGGTTTCCAATTCAATGAATGTCCATATAGATTTGAGCTCCAACACACTTACCTGGACGTTTCTAGTGTGTATGTGACTTTGAATTGCTGGTTTCAGGCGTGTTTAATAAGGGTCGGGGCTCAAATCAAATTTGCTGGACGTTGTTCCTCTAGGAGCAGATTTGACAACCCCACATTTAACCAATATCTAACAATTTTTTCTGTTGTCTCATAATCAGCATTCATACAAATACAGATGTTGTTTTTTTTATGTCTTTGGTAAATTTGTTCTCAGGGCCCATTTCCTCAGTGTTTTTCTTAATGAACTAGTTTTCCAGTCAATTAAGCAAAGCTACACATCTGATGTGTAAATGTTTGACCCTGATGTCCATGATTGCCTCCAGAATAGTTAATATGTCCATGCAGCTGTTCTCAGTGTTCCCATTATGTAGTCTTGGCAATGGACAAAGAAAGTGTCCCATAAACTCAGTCTTGAGGTAAACTTATATCTGTCTTAGCTTGTACTTGGGTGGAGATAATCATTAGATAACTGAGTAGAAAGTCAATCTCCATAAAGTTGATGTCACTCATGTTTCATCTGTCACTAGATAAAGATCAAATTGGGTGCAAAGCCAATTATGGGTGTGATACGCACCATAAGAGATTTTTAAGTGAGATTTTTACTATTTCTCTTCATTGTTAAAACACTTTAAATACCTGTTAAAAATGAAAAATGTTTAGTGAAGTATTGTTTACTTTTCTTATCAGCTCACATTGTCAGCATTGCTCTAATAGCCACAGACTGTCAGTTTACTAAAACAGATCTGAGTCAGACTGGTGAGTCTATGTGGCAGAACTGGGTGAAACTTTGTGTTGCTAAATGTACAACATACTGGTATACATCATATACTGGAAAGACACCCACTTACAGGAACCTGATACAACTGATACAATATATACACAACTGCACAACAATATATATATATATATATGTATGTATACACACAGTTTTCTTTTCCAGATTTATGAACTTTGAAGTGCTTTTACTACTGACTTATTTTAAAGTCCCCCTAGTCAATCATGTTATCCCTTAAAACTCACATTTTAACACCGAAATTACATATTTAAATGTTTTTTCCTTGGAAAAAAATCTGTCATGCCTTAAATAGATTGAATGCAACTCTTGAATACACCCTTGCCTCATTTAGTATATGTTGTTCTATGAATATGCAAATTAGCCCCACCTCCACTCACTCGCACAAGCTCAGAGATACACTCGTTTATGATCACACGTTTACGTGATTGGTTACAAGATAGTTTGTGATGACAGAAACAGCAGCGTTTCACCAAGTAGTTTGTGATGACCAAACCACATTTTTGAGACTGCAGTTTTAAGGAGAAAATACTCAGCAATGGTGTTGACTTAAGAATTTGCACATGGCTGTTCTTAAAGCATATTAAAAACACCACATAGATATATAAACAACATTAAAAGCTGGCTTTTCACCATAAGAACATGGAGTTATGTAATAAAATATAATGTCCCTGAATAAGTTACATCCAGATTCACATTCTACAAGAAACCATTACATTTGAAGGATTTTAACAAGCCGCAGAAATACTGCCAAACGAACTGTTCACTACTTTTGAACCCGTTTGCATCAGTGTAACTATTGTTAGACTAGAGAGATTATTATTATTTATCAATATTGACCTGTTCTATTAAATTAGTGTTATAGTATAAGGAAATGACCAACTTGACACTGCAAAGCATCCCACCTTCTGCACAAAAGAAAAACACAAATCACTTTTTTCCATTTATTTTACTCTGAATGATAACACCATTAAAAATGATATATGAAGAGTTCAGATGCAAAAGCCTCTAAATGCCATTTGAAATTTTCTTCTTTAATGATGATTTTTATCAAACTTGTATATTTAAGTTCAGTAATTTCACTTGAATGGCAATGATAATTACCTATTAATTGTTATTTAAGTGAAATTACTGAAGTTAAATATACAAGTTTGATAAAAATCATCATTAAAGAAGAAAATTTCAAATGGCATTTAGAGGCTTTTGCATCTGAACTCTTCATATATATATATATATATATATATATATATATATATATATATATAGGGCTGTGCAAAAGTTAATTGCGATTAATCGCATCCAAAATAAAAGTCTGTGTTTACATAATATATTTGTGTGTGCTGTATATAATTATTTTGTATATATAAATACACACACATGCATGTATATATTTAAGAAAATGTGTTATTCATATATAAAATATTTATATTTATATAATATAGATTATGTATTTATAGATGTATACAGAATTTAAGCGCAAATAATTCTTAAATATATACATGCATGCATAGGTATTTATATATACAAAATAATTATATACAGCGCACACAAATATATTATGTAAACACAGACTTTTATTTTGGATGCGATTAATCGCAATTAACTTTTGCACAGCCCTAATATATATATATACATTTATAATTATATATTTATATATATATATTATATATATATATACTGTAGTGTAGCCCATCATCTGCAGTCTCAAGAAATCCAATGGATCTTCTTTACCAACAAATGAAAAATGTGTCCGTCCTTTTCAGAACACTGACTTCAACAACTGCCCCAAAGTTCATGAAATTGTTATATAATTATTTATACATCCTTACTGGAAATTATATTCAAAAGAAAGAAGTAGGCAAAGTTATCAAGGTCATTTTGTGGCAGAAAATAATTGTTTACTCATATCATCAAGACTGGATCTCCACATAAACATTGAAGAATTCAATCAGGCATAAGAATGAAAATATTCACTAATTATCTTTTAGATTGCAGTTGATAGGTTTGCTGAGAAAGATTGTCCTTTGGTTTGTGTCCAGAGCCTCTTTCAGCCTCGAAAGCCTCCGAAGAACTTTGAAAACACGGAGAAATCATCCTGCATGTCAGAGCGGCCTGAAAGATGCAGTAAATACATTACCGGGTGATTCAAGAATCAAAACTGATCTTGTGAAAGCTTGAGGAATAATAAAGGTCTTTACATACTATATTAACCAGAATGCGTTTTAAATACTCTAAATTCTACAATGTTTATATTATATTTTACTTTTGAGACCACACATGGGGAGAAGTGTTGGCTAGAAATGGCTAACCTGGCATGAGAGGACCAGACTGATCTTGCGGCCCATCTTGGACACCAGAACCCCCTGAGATGGTCACTGTAGTCTCTTCATTACCTTCACCATCTCTGACTGTTCGCCTTTCTTCTACTGTCTACACACACACAAAATCTCTATTATTACTTGTTAGACACCATCTGGACATGTGTGGGATATTTTGAGCCTTGCTGTACATTATTACGATATTTGTAATCAGAAATACTTTTGAGGATCAAATTATACAGGAACACTCACTCCATCTTGTCTGACCACCTTGGTGACGCTGATAGACTTGAAGAATGACCTCGTCTTTGGCTGTATAGGTGCTGGAGTCAAGATCTGATCCAGCCCACCTGAAGACACCTGCGAGTCCAGATCTGAGGGCGGAACCAGAAGACAAAAGGTTTTAAGACATCTTATAGGAGTTGCATCAATGATATCAGCCAAGAAATTAGGGAATCAATGCCTATTCATTCAAAGCTTGAATTGTCAGTAGGGTAACTAAGGATAACATACTTTTTTTTTTTTTTTTTTTCAAGTCAAGTCAGCTTCTTTTTATTTAGCACTTCACAGTAATTCAGCTTTAGTGTTGATTCGGTTCAGTTCAATAACTGTAAAGTTCGTCAATTATGAAATGAGTTCTATTCAGCTATAAGCTGCTCTACACAAAACAAGTCATTATTCAGTTCAATGTAGATAAATTCAGTTCAAAAACAGTGTCAAATAAAGTTGATTGAGCAATAAAGCAGCTCTAGTGTCATCATCCAGCTCAATACAGTTATGTATTCATCCGATAGTGTCAGTAAAGTCAAAATAATCAATAATATTTTTGAATATGAAGTGTCATTTAAACCCCTTTGCGCTTTCTTTATTTCCAGCTCCAGCATGTTAAGTCTTAATTTTCAAACTGCACTGATCTACCATTCTTTTATTTGAAGTAGAGCCCGACCGATAAAGGATTTTAAAGGCCGATACCGATTCAAATATTTGTTGGTTTAAAAATCCGATGTATCGACCGATATTTTTTTTTTTCTTATTATGTCAAAAGTTAGAAGGACAGTCAGTCAACTACACTGCAACAACGTAACTTAACTATTACTAGCTAATTCCGCTTCACTCTCTGCTTATTTAACAACAGCAAAACTGGACATGACAGTCACAAATTTTGTCATGCTTATTTGAGTTAAGAGAACTAATGGAGATGTTCTTTTAATTGTTATTCAAGCAAAGTATGTATCATGACCAACTCAACGAATGTTGCCAACAGGAACGCTGTAGAGTGCCCTCTGGTGGACAAACTATACAACTCCAACACTCATTACATGGTTCAAGCGTGTTTTGTCCATTTTCATTTTATTTTTGAAATATTCATTTATCGGCCATTATAACTGCCGATACCGATAGTTTGGAAAATGCCTAATATCGGCCGATAATATCGGCCTGCCGATATATCGGTCTGGCTCTAATTTGAAGTTTTGCATGTCGAACAATAGATTCAAGAATCAGAACTTATTCATGAAATACAATTTTTTTTATTTCACTTGAATAATTGTGGTGATTTAAAAAAAATCAGAACATTACTGTCTGTACTTGCATTTAAATCATAAAAAAAATGATCATTACCTCCATCCTCTTTTTTCTCGTTCTCCTTCGGTCTTAATAGACTATCTTTCCAAAGATCATGAAACTAAAAATGAAGACAATCAGATGAGAATACACAAGTTTACAAAAACTGAAACGGGTGTCCAAACCTGCTCCCGAATGGCAACTATCCTTCAGGACACTGGCCTGGACGTTTCTAGTAAGCCTAATAAGACTTTGGTCGCATCCGAAATCGCATACATCCCTACTATAAAGTAGGTGAGAAACAGTATGTGACTAAATAAGTTTAAAAAAAAAAAAGCGGGCAAAAAGCACCCAGATGACCTCGTACTTCTGGCAAGAATCTTAAATGTGTAGACATCATGAGTAACACAAAATGAGTAACTACCCAAGAGAGTATGTGATTTCGGACGCAGCGTATGATTATCTGGTTCAGGTGTGTTTAAGCTAAACTCTGCAGGACAGAGCTGGGTTGGACACCCTTGCTCTAAAAGTCCACCGAATCACTCTGATTCACCTTTGAGAAGGGGGTCCACTGGGGAAAGGGGCTGCTGGGGCCTTGTGGAAATGAGGAATCCTTGTCCTTTGGTCCCACAGAGGGGGGAGGGAGGGGTGGATTGTAGGGTGAGCTCTCAGGAGACTTCAACATGAAATCTCTGAACGGGTTACTACTTCCTGTCCCACTCCTGCCTTTCTCGACACCTTCCTGAGGAGGCGGAGCTTCTATTGACGGGACATCTGTTGGGCAGGGGAAGCGGACATATAACATATTTTTAAAATGCATTGCTATCACTATTAGGTTTTTGAATTTTTATTTACAAGCGTTTAAAATGGAAAAGATTAGAGTTACAGTGGGACAGAAGTAACTTTTCTTGCCGAACATCTGTGTATTACATGTATAGAGCTTATTAATTTTGTGATTTATACAGTATATAGGTATCTTCTATCCATTTACTTTCTCATTTGATTATACTGAGATGACTACTTGAAATGTATTCAACCATGATCATCTAATCAGCTTATTAAATCAAAATTAGATCATGCAAGATGTACAGATGCTTAGAAACATACTTCACCACAAAGAAACATAAACTTGAGGAACAAAGCAAACGTACCTCTACGTCCAAAGCCATGGCCCTCATCAAATCGACCTAGACCAGCAAAGATCTCCTCCATGTCCCTGAAGATCTGGCCAAACAGCTGAGGTTCCTCGAAGCGCATCCCGCCGGGCCCAACGCTGAAACCAAATCTGAAGGCGTCGTCAAACGGGTCCCGACGTGGCCTGTTAAAGTCATCGTAGTAACATCCACTGTCATTGTCTTCATCTTCATCATCATCATCATCTTCATGAATCATCCCATCAAAGAAGGGGTCCCTGATTAAAACACATTCAAATTAGCAAACCAATCTGAACTAAACAATGTCACTGTAGTCGTGTATTAATCAGGAACAATAAATACACCAGGGCAACTAGGTGCATATAGAACTAATAATATAAATTTGAAAAACAATGAAACATTTTTCAAAAAACATTAAACACTTATTTAATTAATAAAGAAAGAAAGATGTGTAAACTCAATGTGACAGGTAACATTATATATAGTGCATTAGATACCAGATACAGTATTAATTTCTCCTTTTATAAAAGGATAGTAAAATAATCTGTTTGTGTCATCAATCTGACTGAGGCTGGATTTCTCATTCTTCATTCCTATTTTTCACATTTTATAACAATAAAAAATCTATGATACAATTAAGAAATGTATTCATAGGTGTATTACTAAGTTATAGCACCAGCCCACTGTTATTTATGTCGTGATGTGTCAAAGTAAAACTGAAAGAGTGTGTATTATGTTCCATGGCTTCACGCATTTTAGCAATTTGTCACGGACAGACAAAACAGCACAAACATGTATTACAAAATCATTTATAACTGTGCCGACAAAAGAAAATACTTTAAAATATCACAATAATGTTTTATAAATTTTCATTTGTCTAAAACAGTCAGCAAGCGTTTCTATTGACACAAATTAGCCTACCCTACAGAAACATCCATATAAAAGCAATATGAAGAGTTGAGAAATATTGTGAAGCATGTTACTTTATAGCACTATGCACAATGTCACTGCTTATATCTTATTATTATTAGTTAGTTATAATAACATACGACATAATAGCTGTTAAAAGTCAACTGTCAGGTAGGTTAACATTTCCAGATTAAAAGGTTAGGCAGACTCACCTGCGGCCATCACCACGATAATGACCACCGGGAACCCCGAAAAACCCACGAAACAGATCAAATACGCTCATTTAAGGACAAAGTATCCAGTGATCCTTCACAAATGACACCATAACAAAGTTGCATCAGAGATCCAGGACACCTACGAGATCTTTCCACCGGAAAACAGATTTCAAAATAAAAGTCCGTACATCGCATTAGCCCATGCCTTGTACGTCATTATCGACCAATAAAATAAGCTACTTAATACCCTTTCAAACTTTAAATTAACTAAAAATTACAAGGAATAAATTACTTAAATTAAATATCCAGGAGCATTATAAAGCGTTGAGAAATATGACAAAGTTCATGTCAGCTTTTTATCGCTTACGTCGGTTTACACATTCATGAGGAAATACGTTTATAATGTTTTATGAATCTTCACCAGTAGTTACTTTAATAAATAAAACCCCTGAACTTTATTAAACTTCATTAGCATATAAATGCCTCCACTTCTATCAAGTTTATATGCATAAAATGATGTGTGTAACATTATGAAATGTGAAGCAAATTTATAAACTAGAGACTAACAATGTGCGACAATCTTAATCTTATGTAGGACAGAAAAAAGCTGCTTATTTCAAATGAGACCTAAAACCTCAAATTTCTCTAGAAATATTTGGAATCAAGCAAATAGTTCTCAACAGCAGCTACAATCAAATCACACCTCATCACCAAACTACCATTTTAATCATACCTCTTACAAGACATTGGTTTCATGTATGGCAACAATTTGGCTTTAATATCACAAGATGCATGTTAGAAATTCTCTAAACCTTTTTCTATGCAAAGAATGAACTAAGGAATCTATAAACTTGACATTTTAAAACGTGCTGCATCAACTATACACGTCACATTGAGTTTTTTTTTTTTTTTTTAAATGTAGACTACTTTCCTACATTTCTTGTTTGCAAAGCAACAAATAACTCAACTTTTAGAAACTAGAACACAGAGGCAGACTGCAGTTAAAAGGCACACAAAAAGAGTTTTCTTAAAAAAGACATTCACATCCAAAAATGATGAAAATGTCTTTTTCTTGTTTATTTACTTAATATTTATATATTTTTTTACAAAATAAAAAACATTATGAAACAAACAAAAAATGCTAACAAGTCTGTAAGGATTCGAGAGGGGAGAAAAGAAGCCATCAAACAAACAGACTACAGTACTTGTGTTTTATGTATATAATATATGTATATATGTACAAGACAAGTTTATCCATTTAAATCTTTAAAACGCACAGTACAAAAAAAAAAGTCACTGACAAAGAAAAAAAAAAACCCATAGTACAATTCTGTCCATCAGCACTTTCCTAATAATCATTAATAAAAGAATATATTTGGGGACATAAAGTGGGGCATTTCAGGAGGAGAATGACTGCAGGTATGACAAAAGGACAAAGGCTATGGAAAGACACAGGGTGGCCAAAAAAAAAAAAACGTGACCTCAATCCCAAAATAAATGAGAAACTTCACGCTTATGGCAAAACGCTGAGGTCAAAAATCATGCCTTAACGTAATCCAATCTCCCTGCAACATAAGGTGGTAAAGAGGACCCAAAAAAAAAAAAAAAAAAAAGTTTGCAGAAAATAAGTTTTAAGTTAAGGTGACCAGTGCACTTCTCTTATCTGGAAAGTACAATAAGGCTCCAATAAAAGAAATAAAAGGAATACACATTGAAGCCCATTCTAGAAGTAGAACATTCATATACTGGCCACCCTGATGATGCATTTCATTCATTCACACACACAAAATTAAGCCAAACTCACACACATGCACATACACACGCAGTACAGAACCAAAGCCTGTGAACTCACCTATACATTTTTTTCATATATCTATTTATATTTGGTAAAAAATAAACTTCACAACTGCACTAGCCGATTTAGAGTGATATCTTCCTTTTTTTTCCCAAAATAAAATTTGGTAAAAACTCATTGAAGGGGGAGAAACAGAGGAGGTGCAAGTACATCTGGATCGCAGGTGCTGATCAAGCAAGCAGCGGAAAGGAAGGAAATAACGAACGAGGTGAGGAAAACAAAACAATCCTGCCTTCTCTTCCTCTATCAAACCCCTCTCTTTTTTATTACATCCATCAGTAAAAGGAAAAACAAAAGGGGAAAAAAGAACTAAACATTTGTCCTTTTAGAAAACAGATCTATGTTACATATTCCAGAAAAAAAGGGAGGGGGGAATTCTGGGCTTTTATGCATTTTGAACACAATACAAACTCCAAATACTCAATACTCCGATCATGAAGGCCTAAGTAACTATCCATATATTGGCGATATCACGCTCCCCGTACAGACTTCTCCCCCGTGCCCCCTCCTCAAGCGGCGCCTTACAGTGCTATCTCTCTCTCAGGACAGTGCCACCAGTGGAATGGGGTTGGTACTGCAGGGTGACCGTGCAGAGAGGAGAGGGAGCGCCGCAGAGGACAAAGAAAAGGGGAGAAAAAAACGGTTTCCACTAAACCAGCCTTTGGAACACCAGACGGGGCAGGACGGGGGGGTTAATTGCCTCCCCAGTTGTAGCTGTTGTATCCCGACTTGTTGATCTGCGACTTCTGTTGAATGGAGGCGTTCTGACTGCGCTGCCCAGAGCCACCCTGAACAAAGAAAATTCCAATTTAACAAAATTAAATTTCAAACAGTAAAAATTAGACATGTATATATATATATATATATATATAAATGTATAGACTTCCTACCCATAAGGATTTAAAAATAGACAAACATTACAATAAGGTTTGAATTGGGGTGGGGGAATAACAATTATAGAATATACAATAGCATATTAATATAATATCTTTTGTCATTTAAATGACCTTATTTAAATGCAATTCATTATGAAATCATTCTATTTAACAATTATTATTATTAAATTATAATAGCTATTATTTCTCCCCTTTAAAATCAAGTAGTGCTTATAACTGGAAACATTTCAAATGAAATGTTCCTTATCATAAACACTATTTGACTGGGACATGGGAGAAAAAAAATATATAAAATACATTTTTAAAAACAAAGTACTTCCAAATCAAAGCTTGTCGTGCTCGACTTGAAAGAAGAAAATAATAGGTATAATAAATCTAAAAATACAACTACTAATAGTAATAATTTATTAAACAATTTTTGAAAAGTATTCAAACAACATGAAAAGCTTTGATTTTAGAACTATAAAAACCATTAAAGAACAAAAAAGCATTAAAGAACGTTTTTTATTTCCTGAGCCTGATGGGTAAACAGAAGGCAGCACAGCTCAAGCTCACCTGTCCGTCCTGCTGCAGGTGGTGGTGGAGCATCTGAGAGTGTGGCTGCTGATGGGGGGTCAGGATGTGCATGTAAGGGGCCGGAGCGTAACCCGCTGCAGTCGGAGGGTTGATGGGGCCGCCACTCCCAAGTGCTGAGGGCAAACTGAAGGAAGCGCTGGGGGTTCCTGTGTGGAAACCCTGCTTCTCAAAAGACTGGGGAGGACCGAATGAGACACTTTAGCATTTGTGAAACCACATGCTTGGCAACTCAATTTAGTTTAAGTTAATCAGATTAAAATCGGACATGGGTGCTCACCTGTGTCTTTGTGTAAACAGACCCTGAAATGTCAGGGACTCCCGTGTTGCTTGATGTCACCGAGACTCCTAAAGCAAGTCAAAACACATGAAATGTTTATCACTGAAAACTAGCAAAACATCAGTGGTAGTCCTTGGTTGACTTGGTCATTTCAAAGCAGCTTTAAAGAAAATGCATGCGTTTTGTGAAAAGTGCTATACAAACAAATGTGCACCTGAGAGAGTTAACCAAGTCACTATAATTCTGACTTGCATATGATTGGAGAAACAAGTGTAAAAAAAAAAAAAAAAAGCAAATTCAGCAAATGAGGAATGCAAAAATATGACATTTAAAAGGAATCCCTCAGCTGCTTACAGGTGGACAGTGGTGCGTAAAAACTGCTCATTATCTGTGGAAACATTTTCTGTGATAGATCGGTACCAGTTCAAGGCTAACAGATTGAGGATCAAAACTACAAATAAATAAAAATCAATAAAGATAACATGTTATGCAATGTAATGAGGCACAAATGGTAAACCATCAACAACCATTACTACTAAAAAGCATATACTAGGTTACTTTTGGTACTCCAGTTAACCAAAACAGCATGCGTCTTGCGGCAGAACATTGTAGCCGGAACTACTTCTCATTCAAACATATTTGATTTCCATGAATGATTGACCTGAAGAATGAAAGCGAAGAAAAAATAAAAAATAAATAAAAAATAAAAAGTCAGACAAAATTAAACCTCTGGTCAAATTGTCCAATTAAAATTGCCTAAGAATAAGCCTAAAATGTATAAAGCAAAAATACACCGACCTTTGGCTATGTTATAATGGAGGTTTATGGCGTCCACCTCAAAGAGCATGCACAGAGATTTAATGATTTAATGACTCGCAAATGTAAGTACACATTGATGGCCTAAGACACGAAACGAGCGGTTTGTGTGAGAAAACGAACAGCATTTTTATCGTTTTTACCTCTTGTAACCACAGCCACGTCCAAGTGTGTGCAGGTCTATGTAAGCGCCGGAAGTGATCTCTTGCGCGGTTGCAAAAAAAATAAATAAATAAATAAATTTCCTGTATAAATACGTTTAGATCTTCACAGTGAAGGGCAACACTTCTGAAATCTGTGTAAACAATGAGTGACGTACACGGACGAGATCACTTCCGGGGCTTTACGGTGCTTACGCAGACCGAAGCACCCACGCCCTCAGATCACTTGGGCGTGACTACAACAGGTAAAAACTATATAAATACTGTTCGTTTTCTCACACAAAACGTTTGTTTTGTGTCTTAGGCCATCAATGTGTATTTACGATTTACATTTACGAGTCATTAAATCATGTTTAATTTGGACTTTGAATGCTCTTTGAGGTGGACCCATGGGTGGACCCCATAGACCTCCATTATATGACTGACAGACAAGAACAGTTTGACCTAAAAATTTCAAAATTGAAAATACTGTGGAAACAAAGACACCTACATCTTCAATGCCCATAAGGTGAGCTAAAACATATCAAAATTTAATTTCAAAGTGAACTAACCCTTTAATGTCTGATGTCGGGTTACACTTGAAGCAAATCACCTACACGGTTATTTAGTTTTCCTATTTAATGACCGACAATTCAGTTGTAATAATTTTGGCATGAGGTTTATTAGCGTTAGGCTATAGCCTGAAAGGTCTGATTTAGCCTGTGCACTGTTACAACAGTAACAACTTTTCAGTAACAATTTTTTTTCTCTTTATTTTTTCCCCCACAATGACATTTGAGTGCATGATTGAGTCATGTATCAAAAAATCTGCTTTTTGGCTTGTTCGCACTGCAGAAACAGAACAATTTTTTGTTCTAGGAACGCCTTTTGGGGGGGGAACTAAATAATCTCCTACTTCAGATGAGGGACTAACCCAGCACAACAGGAACTACCAGTGATGCAAGTGAACGTTGATTGGTGGGTGCCCGTGTTTTGCATTCGTTTGGCCAGTTTATAACCTATATTCACAAACATGGAAAACGGTGATAGATGGACCGACGTCAAAGTCCGAGAGGAAATCCAACAACTTTGAAGGGACTAAGCAAATATGATTATGTATTTCTGCTCAGCTAGCGACATTGGGCATCAACCACACAGCAAACTCTTTAATACTTTTTCATATACTGTTTACTTTAACAGTTCTATCTAATAGCACATAAGATAGGACTGTTAAACAGATCATAAACTAATGTAGATAGAGAGTGTGACTGGTGTGTGCTCAGGCTCAGAGATGTCAAAATAAATGCCTGCCCGCCATCAAAATTAAGGTCCTGCACAACAACTAGAGCGGCCAGACGCAAGACTGTCAGAGTTCCTACTGGGGGAACGAATACAACCAGAACAATTGTTCTAGGGAATATTTAATTATTGTGGGACCATTATTGCTAGTCCCTATAACTACTCTGTAATTTTAAATGGACAAATAGGGTCTTTTACACACAAATTCAGTGTGTGAAATTCAGTGACTAACTAGGAAAATAAATAAATAAATAAAATTATAAAAAAAAATTTCACATACATACTTACATACATTGTATATATATAAACGTATGCATATATATATATATATATATATACTGTATATTATATATACATACATACATTGTATATATATAAACGTATGCATATATATATATATACTGTATATTATATATACATACACACACACACACATATATATATATATATATAACGTGTATGTATTTTTTTTATAAAAGCCCAGATCAAATCAAGCTGACAATGTTCACAAGATATAAAAATAAATAATGCATAAAGTATTTTATGAGATAAATAGACCAAGTCTGCTCTCATTATAACAGATATCCATTTTAGAGAAACAACTAGATGATATTTAGTAAATAACTTCAAACAAATCCACTAATCTGATAATGCATTTTTGGGTAGTTGGCTTCTTGTATCGAAACCCTTTTTCAAAGTGTTAAAGAAAAGACGGTCACTGTCTTAAGTCACAAGTGTGACAACAACCCTGATGTTCAACCTAAAGGAAGTGTGAATTCAGTGAACTACCTAGATTCAACAGTTTCCTTCCATCAGAGATGAGGAGGCATGTGACGGCTTCATCAAGCTTGACCAGTAGTAAGTTAGGAGCAAATGAGGGGAGAGAGAGAGAGCTTAAGAAAGAAAAGGGAGGAGGAACAAGGAAATTGGGGGGTTTAGCGTGAGGCTGCACTCACCCACTCCGGGCCCGGTGACAGAGTTGGCGGGCTTGTTTTGCGCAGAAGCAGCGGCGGCGGCGGCGGCAGCAGCGGCTGCGGCAACGGCAGTGCCGTAGCCGCCCTTACAGAAATCCCCGCTCCCTGCCGAAGCCTGGCCCAAATCCTCATAGCCTGCAAACGGTCAGACACACACAGCCACAGCCCCACAGCATTAGACACACACCAGGCAGGGCCAGAGGGAAGGAGGAGGAAGGGGACGGGGCACAGGGATGCAGCAAGCTGGGGGAGGGGCCTAATCGGAAAAGAGTACTGGTGGTGTTAAGAACATTTAAGAGGGGATATGAAAGTGATGGGCAATTTCCAACCAAAGGAATGGAAATGGAGAAATAAGAAAAGAGAACATTAGGAATGACTAAGATGAAGCTGGAAGATAAATTAAGGAAAAAGTTAATTTCAAGAAAAGACAATATGAAGAACTTGAAGAAAAGTAACGACAAGAAGAATCTAAAGTATGAGACAATATGGATGGTGTTAGATTGAGGGAGAGCATAAGAGCAAAGGAATGGGAGGGTACTACAAAACAGTGCTCAAAAGTGGTGGATGGTCAAAAGCAAGCAGCGTGTGGAAAGCATGTGAACCCATCACCCTAAACCAAGCAACCTCCCTCCCACCTCATTCTCCTTACATCACTGGTTCCACAGAAACCCACCCACTGGCGGCACTTTGAAGTGCTTAAGACTATTTGTGGACTGACTAGTTGTACAGATTCTCAAGTAGATGATTGCTCTTAAACGTTCAAAGACGGCCATGTTATTGAAGCTGCAGATTGATTTCAGTCCACGACACTCCAAGTAGTATGATGCTCAATTGTTAAAACTACCCCACAAGTAGGATCAATGTTTAAAGCTTAGCGACACAAAACTCCATGCAGAACACTTGTGATTGCAAAGGTCATCCGGTTTTGCAAAACCAAACAAGCTGCAGAACTTTGGATTGTACCTTTAATAAGATAAATTGTCCCATGCTTGAACTTCACAGACAAGAAAAGAAAAACTTAACCAATGTAGGGTTTAGAGGTGACTGAGAAAGTTAAGTTAAACATGGCTTAAAACTCAGCCATGAGGAACAAGATGGTATTGAGACCTACTAGTCAGTAGAGTTTTTTCGCAAACTGGTAAAAACGAATTCCCTGCAGATTCTGTTGCAAGAGCATCATTCCATCTGAATGTTTTACTGCATTTTAAATGATGCATGAAAGGAAGAACATTCATTACCAGTGTTATATCCATGTGATCCATAACCACTAGCCTGCTGGAAGGCTGTAGCTGATGCATTGACACCGACATTCACACCGTGCTGTTTGGAGGAGGTAGGAGCCACCTGGGGGGAACATTAAGAAACAGTCACAATTAAACTAAAAAGATAGATCTCTTCTATACCAGTTCAGGGTTCCCCAAATTCGGTCCTGGAGGGCCACTGTCCCTGCAGAGTTTAGCTCCAACCCTGATCAAACACACCTGAGTAAAGTTAATCAAGGACTTCAGGATCACTAGAAACTCACAGGTAGGTGTAGTGTGTTTGTCCCTGCAGAGTTTAGCTCCAACCCTGATCAGTGGCCCTACAAGACCGAGTTTGGGGAACCCTGGTTTAAGCAAACCAAATGATTGGTGAAATTAACTGCATCTTCCAGTGAAAACAACAAATTTCTATTTGGTGATGTATGCAGGATTTATAGTAGTGAAACAAATAAATTTAGAGGTGGCATAAACATTTACAATTCAGTGTAAATGTGTTTATGCCACCAACAATGATATACTCTAATACAAGGGACCGAGATGGATCAGAGCAGGCACAATTTAGTCTGGCTATTATTACACTGAATTTTGAGCAGGCACAGAGCAGCTTTAACTTGGCTGTGTAAAGATGCCTTAAAAGCTTTTACCGGAAACATGGCAGGGCCGTACTGGAAGGTGTTGGGCAGGGCGGGCACACCAGTGTAATAGGGCAGGCTGGTGTAGCTGTATCCTGGTGGAAGGGCTGGGTTGAGGAAGGGCTGTTGGGCAGTGTGGTGTGTTTGTGTCTGGGTCTGCTGAGGCTGGGCCAGCGTGGTGGCAGGGGCAGGAGATGAGGCATCACCACGGCCGAACTTTGACAGGTCGCCAGCTAAGAGAAAGATGTCAGACACAGTGTTTCAGGTAATGGAATCCAGAGGTTGTTAGCCCAATGCACAAACCAAATTTAAAAAAAGGAAAATAAACCTGCATCTTACCAGAATAAGGGTTGCTCGTCAAACCGCCTTCCCTGCCAGTCAGTGCTGTGGTTGGAGTGGCAAATGGGATGCTGTAGTAGTCCTACAGAAGGCAAAAGTAATGACTCAACTTCATTTATCACAAACAAACCCATTTCTGTTCCTTTCATGTCAAATACTTCAGCTAATCAAACAGGAACAAGCCCTCACCAGTGGTATCCTGGTCTGCAACATCTGCAAGTCATCGTAGCCATAAACTTGAGGCTGCAAGACATAAGAGGTTTGTGAGCTAAAACAAGATACCACATACACCTGCAGTAGCAAAAAAAAAGGCCAAAGACTCACTGGGTATGGGTGAAGCAGGCCAGGAGCCATTATGTAAGGGTTGGGCAGCAGTGGCGGCACTCCAGGAGGCAGGTTTGGAGGCGCTTTCCCTGTTGAAGCAGCAGCATACAATTAAGATGCAGAAATGGTTTTATCCAGCTATATCAAGCATTTCACAAATTTACTTTTTACATTATCTCTGAGAGAATGAAAGGGATGTTGAACATGACGAATGCTCATGCATCAATTCATTCCAAGCAAATCACAGTTGTTTTTTTCCCATCTAAACAAAACTGAATTTAAAAAAATAAAAGAAAGAAAGAATTGATAGTCTTTCTGAAGGATCCTTAACACATTATCATAGGAAGACTACTTTTATGCAATGGAATAGGCCTTTAAAATTTGGGTCATACTTGATCCAAAACACTAATAACAGCAATTCTTACCTGAGGCAGCCGTGCTGCGAGACAACGAGACGGATGAAGGTGCCAAAGTGGCCGAGGCAGCAGATGAAGATGCAGCAGCCAAAGGGGGTACCATTGAAGCCACACCGGCAACACTGTTCAATCCCATGGTCAGGTTGCTGACGGGGCCCAGGGCGGACTGCGCTGAGACCGAACTGACAGATGAAGATGGGGCAACAGGGATGCTGTGGGAGATGGGGGCTGCTGAAGTAGCTGAAGAGGGTGGAGGAACTGAAGATTGAGCCACAGATACCGAGGAGAAGGATGAGTGCAAGCTGGAATCAGCATCTACACTTGGGTGCTAAGATGAAGAGATGAAGATCACAGTTAGCAAAAGAGATAATAGATTGAATACAAATACATGAAGTTCTGTTGATTTATTCTTTATAAGCAGTGTTTCCCCAACCCATCTCCCCTAAAATGCTGACAAAATCCAGTCATAAAAAAGGAATTTACTGTATAATGCGGAATTTCATATGGAAATCCGAAAATATGTAATACGTAAATTTGAGGAATAAATAGAAAATGCTTTGTACACTAGGCTTGCCGCGATAGACGGTGTTGACGGTGTTACCGGTTTTAAGCCCCATCACCGGTGACATCACTTTCCCACCGTGACAACGCGATGTCTTGACTTTTTTTTTTAAGTATTCGTTTTTGCTAAAATATTTATTTGAATTAATTAAAAATAATAATTTTCAATTATTTAGTTCTGAAGAGAGCATTATAATTAAAAATGAACTGCGCAACGCGTGCCGTCACGTCACAGATCATCAGCAAGCATCAGGATTCCATTTAGCACGTGTGGAGACGAGAACGAGTCAAATTACAGATAATGACGGAAGATTATGGCGGAAGATTTGGTGTCAAAACGCAATGCAAAAGCGCATGTTTGGCAATATTTTGGCCAATATATATTAATGTTAATAAATGCCAATTTATAGTGTTTTACTTTTTTTTAGAGTGCTGTCATTTATGTAGGCTACGGTCCTTTTTAAAGTTTTTATTTTATATTCGTCTCTTTTTATTTGGTTTTATCTTATTTAAACTTTGTTTAATTTATTTAGGCCTATTTTGTTTTCTTATTCGTTAATTAACGTTTTATTTTTTTTGGGCCCACAGTTTGCCAATTTTCACTTTTTTCAGCCTATGCATGGGGTTATTTTTATTCGTTCGTTATGCTAATAAAAGTCTATAAATAAAAGTTTTATTATCAGCGAGTTGTTTTTTTTGTCCATTCAAGCAATTGACGCTTATTTCGAAAGTGAAAGTATAACGCGCACGCATTTAAAAGCTATTTAACCCCCCCCGCCCTGCCCTCCACGGTGACACCGGGATTACCGGTGTTGTCACACGTCGATTAACCGGTGGGAAATTTTCCTCACCGCGGCAACCCTATTGTACACTTAAATCAAAATCGCGATGTATAATAGTGTGTGTGAACATTAAACCACAAAGACTATTTAAATACGAATCCTGCATGTTCTGTGTGAATGAATGGTGCAGCCGAAACCATAGTATTTGAGCGGAGTGGAGCGGCGACAATATTCAGTACAGTAAAGGTCATTGTGCAGCACGTTATTTGACAAAAAGTTCATTTAATTTCATAATTAAAATTGATAAATGATAACAAAAAATTACTTAATACATTTTTAAAAATGTAGTACAAGTTTAATGATATGCCTAATTAATTGAAATCATGCATTATGACATTAAACATGTTTAATTTACACCACATATCCGTAAAACGGCTGCTCCACAACACTAGCACTTGTGCATTTAGTTGCAAACTCACCAGCAGACTTGAGTTTGAAGTGCGAACTGAAGGTGCCAAACTGTTTTGCTGTGTAGGGTGGGAGCTGATGGGAAACATGCAGTATTATTAGCATCTCTGATCCATACATACTAAATTGAAGTAACAACAAAATGGCATACTTATTGTGTTGAGGGGCCAGTGAGCTAGAAGAGGCATCTTCGTGCCCGAGAGCACTGAGAGGCGTCTGATTGGATGTAGTCAGCAGGGAAGGAGGACCTGATGAGGGGTCAGCCAATGAGGTTATGTTGGAAACTGATGGTGGGACGACTGATTCGGACACCGGTTTCATGGGCACTGCAGAGCCTGCTGCAGCTGGCAGGGATAATAACTATCAGCATCCAAACCAAAGGATGATAATGTTCTAATGTACACAGTTACGCTTTCAGCTGCTTCTAAAGCTCAAGCTCTCTAAGGTGGGATGGATTCTGATTGGCTGTCAATACTTTCTTTATATCATACATCAGCTGGGGGATAATCATTAAAAAAAAGGATTCCATTGATACTGACTCCGTATGGTTACATCAGTGATGTGCACTTTCCTATTGTCAGAGAATTAGAATGACTAACAACTATTTTAAGGTGTTTGTGTTAAGCATATAATGAATATATAATGAAGTATAGAGTAATAACAATTAATTACATGTACTTATAGGGTTAGGGAGTGGTTTTGGTTAGTTCCACGCAATTATGCACAATTTACTGTAATTACATGTAATGTGAAACTAAAAAAATAATCATAAAAGATAACACTTTTTTTTTTTACAGTCAACAATAGGGGTGTGCGCGATAGAACAATAAAATCATTACTGATATTTCCCGGAATTTTGTGGATAAACGATGATCAGGCAATTTTGCAGAGTGTGTTATTGTACTGAACTCCCAAAGCTTTTGTTATTCTTTATATTTTGTGCAATGGTTAGTTCGTAGCAGTGACAATTGATTCTTTCATTTGATCTAAGTTTCTACCATAATGGGAATTTTTATAGTTTTTTTTTTTTTTAAACAATGGAAAAGTAGCGCAATGGAATGGAAAAACGCATTTTCGTGTGAACGGGCACACGTGCATGTAAATATATGTATGCCTATAGATATACTATAGAGACATACATATGCGGGCATGCCTAAAATGGGCATACATGGTGGTCTAACCTTAATTGAAAAGGCTACATCATGCAGTGTATGCACCAAGCATGTTTTTGTAAAGCGAGGGACATACTTGATAATATCAGATCGTTAAAACCACAATAAAAATATTATAGTAGACAAGAAAGTTAACTATAGGTTTGCAATGTATATTTTCTTCCTTGATGTTAATGGCCCTTTACTTTAAAACTATTTGTAAAAGCTTGTCATACCTTCCAGAGATTGTGACGTCTGTATTGAACTGAACCCATTCTGTGGGCAGAAAAAAAAGGGTTTGCTTTGATGAAGCATCATTTTCACATGACTTATGGTGGTACACTGAGACAACTCTCTCACCTTTGCCTGCATGTCTTTCTGTGGTGAGGAGGACACAGAAGGAGGGTAGCGCCGTGTCTGGCTGGCTCTTGGCTCATATAGTTCCATCTGATTAGGGTTGGAGAGGGCTGTTGCTTGCTCACTGTGGACAAACCAGAAAACCAATCAATAATCAGGCTGTGATTGTGTTACTGCATCATTCAAGAGCCTCAGTCGTTAGATATAGTGATGCGAGATACCCACTTGCTAGCACTTGTGTAAAGGCTGTTCTGGCCTTGGTTGCCTGGTGTCGTCGTGACGACAGCTGCCGAGGTATCATACTCAGGAAGCACCGGTTCAGAGCCGAACTGTAATGCTCCAAACTGTAGGTTGAGCCCGGATATATCCGCAGATCCTGGCATCTCCACCGCTTGGGCTGGAATCTGTAAATCACAACATTTGAGTAAAACAAGACTGATGAAGGCTATAAGGTAAATCTGATCAATGCCATTTATTGTGTAAGAAAAAATATTTCTTACACAATATATCGACTACAAAATTTCAAAATCATGACCGTCCTAGCTGAGACCAGAGAGAACTAGTATAATCATGACCTTGGTGGTGATGGAAGCCCTCTTCTTCTGCTGTTTGAGTTTGTGCTGCTGCAGGGGGAGGGGGCTGGACGCCTGCGGGTCGGCTGGGCTGGAAGAGTTCTGCTGACCTGGGGCAGGTCCCGAGGGTTTGGAGACAGGGGTGGTGATGGCCTGGGGCAGTGAAGATGACTGGGTGGACTGAGGGAGCAGAGCTGAGGTGGTAGAAGTGGGCGTGGCTTTGTTCTGCAAGAAGGCATCCATCATGGAGGAGGAAGTGGAGGTGGGTTGGTAGGGCTGCCGTTTGGTGAAGGGGTTGTGCACAGGCTCTGTTTGAGCTTTTATATCTGCCATCACAATGGGGGGAGAAAATAAAGACTTAACAGAGAAGGCTGAACAATCATTGAAGCAATACAAACCATGTTGGCTCTCTTACCGTATTGTCCCAGTGTAGTGGGGCTGGTATCCCAGGTCGAAGGACCAGCATTTGGCGGTCCACTTTGTGAGTGCTGGGCCGCAAGCTGGGCCAAAGCCTGGGCCGTCTTAAACTGCTCCAGGAATTGAGAACCAGTCGTGGAGCCTCCAGTGGTGACTTTTGGATCGCCAACATCACCGAAACCCTTACCAAGCATGCTCACCTGAGGAAAGGACAAAGGGCAATTAAAAAGCATCTAAAGTCCTGGGATACAGTTTATTTAAAAAAAAGGAATTCCAGTTCTGGATGCTGACTGGTCAATACATAAATTATGGGTAGAAAAAAAAATTGCTTTAAAAAAAAAAAAAAAAAAACAGTAAATTGATCCTTAATTAAAAAAAAGGAAAAACAATGACTCGATTGCCGCAAAATGAACATTTTATTACCAGCTGAGACAGGACAGAGCATTTATGATCTGGCTTACCATGCTGTGCTGGCTGTAAGGAACACTGGAGGAGGACTGAGACAGTGATGCTGTCTGCTTTGAGTTGCTAAACACCAGAGACTGCGACAGAGATGGCGGCTGCGGGCCTTCAAGCGAAGCAGGCTCTGCCTCTGTGGAAGATGAGGGAGGCGTCTTCCCCAGCAACACCGCCAAATCAATCCTGAACGTCAAACATGCTTACATCAATAAGGTTATCATAACGCTGTACACATCTGTGACAGCATATCAGTGTGCTTTTGAATGTTGAAATTGCATTTCTTCAAGATGAAATTTACTCTTTCAAATGTGACAAACACATTACTGTTCAAATTTTGGGGTCTGTAATAATTGGACTAGGATGCAAGGATCCATTAATTGATCAAGTGACAGAACAGACATTCATATATTGTAACAGAAGAAAATACATACTGTAATTTTGAACTTTCTATTCAAAGAATCTGAAAAATTTACGGTTTTCACAATAACATTAAGCAGTACAATGGTTAAATGTTTCTTGAGCACCAAATCAGCACTTTAAAATGATTTCCGAAAGATCATGCGATACTGAAGACTGAGCTGTATTTTTAGCAGCATTGGTCCAGTCACAAGAATTAAATATAACTACAATTTAAAAATGAAATATTTTGAAATCTATCACAATATTGCTGTTCTTACTGAATTTTGATCAAATAAATGTAGCCTCTGTGAGAAAAAGAGACTTAAAAAAAACCTACTGTGCCTAAACTTGAACAGCTGTGTAGGCAGATAAATAACCGGTCAAAATTATTTTATATGGTAACTGAAAAGTTCACAGATGCTGTTGATAGATAGATCATTTAAATCCATAACGTTTCCTTAAAAAGCAACCGGCATACCTCTGTCCAGCTGTAATGGTGACATTCTCCTGTGGAATGGGCATGGACGCCACACTGGAGGCAGTGAATATCTTGGTCTCTGACAGCTAGACAGAAGAGAACAAGAATTAAGATTTACTCAGAGATCAACAACCTGCTTTCCATTTTAAGACTGTTGAAATACTCACATCCTCATTCCAGTCCTCCGTGCCCCACTCTTCTGTTGCAGTTCTCCATGCACCTGTTACACAGACACTCCGCTCACTTACAATGACAACAGGGGAACAAATCCTTTACAAAACAGTCTGTACAAGCCAATAAGACTCACCAGGGGTGGAGTCAAACTTGCGAGGATAGTTTGTTCCCTCTCCACCTGTAAACTCGAGCCCTGCGGAAACAGAGTTGTGTCAGAACAGCAACTCTGAACATTCGATTACAAATGCTTTCTTAATGGACTGTGTACTTCAGCCTGAACACATGCCAACACTGACGGGAACTGGATTTGAGGCGTTTACAAAAGACACTTAAGGCATCACTCACGGTTTCCATCCTCAGGTTCCAGGTTGCCTGTGTTACTCCAAGTGCTTCCACTTGTGTAGCTCTCCTCTGTTTGGGCTGGCTCAGTATAGTCCGCTGGGTTGAACGTACTAAAAAACAAAGTCGAAATTTTGTTTTTGAGCCAACATTGAAGTTATTTCTTGCTTCCCTCATTCACTCAGTGCCAAAACAAAGTGGAAAAAAAAATAAAATAAATCACTCCAACAATTCCACTATGACCTTAAAAAAAAAGCCACTCCTTTGTCGTAATGTGCTGATTGCAATTATACCAAAGAAACAAATGGGCTTTCCAATCATTCTCAAACTCTGAAACCAACCCGGTGGAAGCTAAACATATCAAGCTCAAATTCAGATGCATTCTTCAGTAACCAACTAATCGCTAATTAACCCTTTGATCCTACACAAACAAAAACCAACACGCTAATAAATTTATTTAACTCACCTCTCATCTCCTGACAAATCATATCTGGGGCCCTTATCAATCTGGCTTTAGGGAGAAACAACAAGGAGAATTACAAGCATCTCAACACAGGCAGAAAGACGAGGGTGCATGGTGTGAACAGTGTGCTTGTGTGTGTGCACGAGAGAGAGCGCGATGGCAACCGTCATGCTTGCGTCCATTACCGGTCAAACCACCACACCTGCTCTATAGGCGGAAAAGCTTTAGAATGAAACACCTAAGCTAGTGGGGTGTGACTTACAAACTCATACAAGGCTAAACTTGTACTTGGAGGTCCAGAATTGAAAACCAAACATGCAAACTCCAAACGCACACTTCAAACCAAACAAGCGAAAGGCACCAGTTAAGAAGCCTGAAGGAAACTATCAGAGTGACCACAAATGGCCTTGACAGAATCAGAAAATCAGTCCAGGGCATGACATGACGTAGATGGGATATCAGCACTTCTGAACTACTGGATGTTACTGGATATAAATAAAAGGAAAAAAACAAACAAAAAAACTAGATGGTAAAGTTGACATTGAAATTCAGAGATTTTTAAAAAGCATGAAAGACACACTGAACATTCGATAGTTGGTGCCACTTAATATATTACAATGCACATTTTTTGCTTTGAGGGCAGGGCAACACAAACAAATCTGCATCTTCACATATATATCGAAAAATTAAACTACTGAAAAAAAAACTTAATTATTTTAACACTATATTGCAATAAAACTACCACCAACACTAAAAATGTTTGAAATTAATCAACCATGTCTACTCGAACATTTGTGCAATGAGGCTTCTCACACTGGAGCATGAGGGTTTTATTTGGAAAAACTGTGTGATGGTCATTTAGTGACTATAACTGACAAATGCGTCGCTAACGCGGATATATTACCGTTCAAAAGTTTAGGGTCGTAAAAGTTGCATGTTACTAACTGTTCCATAGTTACTTTTTGTAAGTTTAAATACAGGTAGGTAGTAGTACATAAAAGCTATTTGGCTTCCCTCTGGTGCCCTTACTCATGTCCTGATTGGGAAATGTACCATATTATGCTTTTATAGAAATCGTATTTCATTGTTTTTAAAGTGTATAGTAATGTTTGTTAATATTTGGTTTTTAGAAGGATTCCTTTTATCTACCCTCTTTAGTTGTACCACATTTGCTGCAGCATGGTATTTGGTGGAAATGGAAAGGACATCAATCATTGCAACTTATTGCCTTTTCTCTGCTTGTTTCTGGAATTGTAGTGTGGATATCAAATCTGGTTTGGACACTTAACAGTGTTGAACTAATTTACATCTACATTGTCCATAGGTGAAAGAAGAAACCTTGTAGAAGGTGTCATAAGAATCACAACATACATTGAACGCAATATTTCAGGCTCATATCACAACCATTTATTTTGCATTTAGGTCATTTATACATTTACACTGTGATTATGCATTATTGAGTTTATTATTTTGTTTTCATTGGGTTTTTTTTTTTTTTTTTTTACATATTATTGTGCATTTCGTGTTTTTTTTTTTAATTTCCATAATATATCTTTCCTAAGAAAATCAGTTTTCTTGTCTATTGTTTTCTTGACCTCCACCAGTTTAATGGTTGTAAGTAGTTGGCATGTTAGATCCCTCCCGAAAAGACCTTGTTAAATATTATTTTGGAAACTGCAATACATTTTTTCAGGATTCCTTGATGTAAGCTCAAAAAGAATTTAACATGACAAATTTATTTAATTAAATGTATGAATCCTTGCTAAATAAAAGTATTACATTTCTTGATCTTACTGACCCCAAACTTACGGTATTGTAATACTTCACGCCTAAGGTAATTTACTCAATATAATTGGTTTTCACAACATGTTTAAAGGAAGTGATGGTGTATAAAAGAAAATGTGAGGGCTTAGCTAAGCTTCACTTCCACATCATGTACCATTTCTCTTGAATATGACCTTGACCATTTCTATAAATATGATGTGACCGCCATAGAAATTCCATACCCTGAGGTGGCGTTTTGAATAAACGTGATAATTCCAAATTTTCAAAGGTTGACCTTTCTACCACCCACCCTAGTTGCCATTAAACAATTTGATGAACGCTGTAAATCAACAAGTCTAATAGGGCATAGCACCAAAAAGCAGCAAATAAACCCATAATAGCTCTTAAGCCTCATTCAGACCATCAGTCCAAATCTGTTTTTTGTGCGTATCCGATTGAATTACGATCAGATCTAGCAAGTGTGAACGGCGAATAATCACAGGAAATGTGATTTTTACAAGTCCGTTTCGAGGTACATTCACAAATTTCTGGAAATCCGTTTCAGTCTGACTGCTCCGATCGGATTTCGCGTGGTTTACATGACTTGCATTGCAAAGTGCAGGACGAGCAGAAAGTGACAATATATCGGAGACCCGTGGCGACAACAGCTTTAAACTTTTTGCTTCTGCCTCATGAGACAGTTGTCCAGCGCGGCAGCTACACATTGTCGTAAATAAGACAACATCCTCCATATTGCAGTTGTTTTTGGCATATACCTACCAAGGCAATGTCATTGCCATTGAAACCAATGCAGATAGTCCAGAAAACTAAAGAGTGGCATTGGACACAAATTGAATCTGAACAATTGTGATAAACAAAGTGGACATTAAATAATTCTAATCAGATACACATATAATCAGATTTGGACCGACAGTGTGAACGTAGCCTTACTTACCTGGTTAAACTTCTGCATGGAAAACACATTAAAAACTTTGTAAAGGTTTACAGACTATAAATGCACATACAGTCTCAAGATAAGCACACCAGCAGGCCTTAAACCCAGAACAGCACTTGTGCCATAGCTTTAACAGTTTTTGAAGCAAAAGTTGATTAATTTTACTAGCTAGCTGAATACCATCAGCGTTTCCCAGAACTTGTCATTCTGAGGGATCTTTAGAGTACATGCAAAAAGAGGAATGACCTGGATGGAGGCACACAGACTTACCCCATGCCCTGAGCTGAAAACCTCCCTCCTCGTCTTCCAGCTCCACCTGGAGGACAATCAAACCAAAACCCAGTTCATTTGTTAATCACTACTACGGCTGGGCGATATAGCCAAAACCAATTGTCACAATAAATTTCTTATCAGTCAATAACAATTATCACAAAAAAAAACAAAAAAAGTAAAATCAAGACAATTTTCAATGTGAAAGTTGTAGAAACCAGACTGTTAGTTATGGTTTTAAACTACTCTTTATAGTCAAAACATGATAAACGCTTCACGTTTTTTAATTCTTTACTTTTCCAGTAATTGTCCCTTAAAATAAATATCCTAGTAGAAAAAAGTTAGTTCTTCATTTCTGGATGTGCTAATGGTTGATAATAATAATAATAATAATTATTATTATTTATTTATAATTCTAATGGTTGATATTGTTTCAAGTCATGAAACAGGTTTGTGTTGCCTGACTTTGATGACATCTTTTCACAGGGGAAGCTGCAATAGAAATGCACTCTTAGAAATGCACTTTTGACAGTAGCTTAAATTAATGTTCGTTAACAAAATCAGTAACATCTGTAAAAATTGTAACAACCTCATTTTTATATGGTAAAATGTATTAGTTATTAAAATTAGCCATTGGTCTTTCATAGCAGCATATATTTAGATCATAATCAGTTAAAACCACACATTGCACCTCAACACCATGGTAAAACGTAGCTATAATACATTTAGTATGGCGATTGGTCGATTGAAAAGCTTTGACTATTGCTGCACAGTGTTTTTCCTGTTTGTCAGCACGGTTTCATCTGGCTTTAAACTAGTTTAAATGAGACATTTGTGCCTCTCACTGGATCTCATAATGCTGTTTATTGGTAGGGCGACAGACTGTTCAGCGAGTAAATGCTTCTACTATAGTTAGCTTGTGCTGCCATTTGAACTTCGATCTGAGCAGATAAATAGTCCATGTGGTGCAGTTCAAATGAGTGGCTCCGTTTCGTTACATTTTTTTGCATCAAACATTTTACGTACCCATTACGTACAATTGTATCGCCATAATAAACGTTTTAGTTTTATCACCTAGCCCTAATCACAACTAATAGTAGTACTTGCCTCTTCCTCTGCCCCTTCCCCGACGGCCTCGCTCCATTCCTCTGCCAGTAACTCCACCTGCCTTGGCCCCATCTAACCCATTTTCCTGCCCACGGACTAAAAAGAGGGAACAAAGGATGAAATGAGTTGAGGAGAAATATACAAGAGAGAATAAATATGCATACGGTCCCTTTAAGTCTCCATTAGATCTTTTAAAATGCACTCTTAAAATGAAAGTTTAAGCTTTCTAGATGTCTCAACGCTGCTAAATGCATTTAAATCCATCCACAAATCCAAAGGTTTTTTCAAGGTTTACAAGACTCGAGTCAATCAAGTATATGAGCCTTATGTTGCTCTTAAACTCAGACTGAGGCTGAGAGAGAGTATCCGGTAGCAGCTCAAACTTTACTGTGGCACACACTATCCCTTCAGCACTATAGAAAGAGCAGTGATGGGTTTTTGGTGTGCTACTGTCTAGACTCGTAGACAAGACCGCCCTAAACTGAGACCAAGACCGATACATCACTACTGCTGTCTGTCCAAAGACAGAGAAAAGGCTGACTACAGACAAATAAACAACAGTTAATGCTGCATCATTTAACAAAACACCTTGTTTAAAAGGAAAAGTGTCACTAAAAAAAAAAAGAGAAATATGGAGTGTCAACATTTGCGTTCTGTCCACTCACACTCTCGTCCGCGACTGGCTCCACGGCCCCTCCGCGGGGCCCCTCCTCTGCGACGTGCCACATCTCTTTCTCCTCCTCTATC
Organism: Pimephales promelas; assembly: GCF_016745375.1. The sequence goes on along the minus strand of NW_024121211.1, from coordinate 8,099,429 downwards.
TCGATTCTCCTTTCCTTCATCTCCTCCCTCTGTCTGTGTGCTTTCCTTCTGACCTGAAACTCCTTTTTTCTTCCCAACCATCTCCCAAGAGTCCTGCAAAGCAAAAGGAAAACTTAACATGGGAAATTTAAGAGGAATTGAGAAATGTGACACTTTGAATCCAGTCTAAATCATAATAATACTTTTTGATGGACAGATTAAGTTTTTCATGAAAAGTTGCTAATATGAAAGCCATCATGCAGACTCTGGAGCACACCCCAACCAGAGACAATCGGTAGAAGGTGGTCTGACTTCAGTAGCAATGAAACTGTTGCGCGATTCACGTGAATGTAAAAAATTCTGATTCAGGTGTGTTTTCAGTGATGACGACTTAATTAGTCAAACAATTAGCTGGGATACGAGCAAGGGTGAGTGTGCAGTGTAATCTGAGGGGCAAATGAACGGCCAGCAATCCACCGTCTCCTCAATAGAGTCCCTTTGCAAGCCGCCATCTTGCAACGCACATACAGTAGACGCAAGTGTCATTCACTTAGTCAAGTTTTCTATCATGCTAGTGATGATGACAAGAAGAAAGCAAATGCCCCAGGGTTCGATAGAATCAAGCGAGTGTGAAACCAGACCAACGCTGTAGTAAAAGTGTTAGTTAATCAAATTTAATCAGTAATTGAAATAAAACATATTACATGAAAAACTTAAACAACTTACTGAATGTTTAAGTTGAACGCAATATAGTAATATTTAAACAAATTAAGTACAACAAATTACAAATGTAACCTAAAAATGAAAGGAGAGGTGAAAATAAATAATATAAAGTATATTAAAAAAATATATACATCTAAAAAAAAAATCAAGTATATGAGCCTTATGTTGCTCTTAATCTCAGACTAAGGCTGAGAGAGAGTATCCGGTAGCAGCTCAAACTTTACTGTGGCACACACTATCCCTTCAGCACTATAGAGAGAGCAGTGATGGGTTTTTGGTATGCTGTAATTTATTTATATTAAAGGGATTTTTAATCATTTTTGATATGTTTTAGCTTACCTCAAGCCAGGGTGTCTTTTTCCAGTATTTTCAATTTTGATATTTTTAGGTCAAACCGTTCTTGTCAGTCAGTCATATAATGGAAGTCTATGGGGACCTCCTAAAAGAGCATGCACAGAGAAGTCCAAATTAAACATGATTTAATGACTCGTAAATGTAAGTACACATTGATGGCCTAAGATACGAAACGAGCGGTTTGTGTGAGAAAACGAAAAGCATTTTTATCGTTCTCACACAAACCGCTCGTTTCGTGTCTTAGCCATCAATGTGTACTTGCATTTACGAGTCATTAAATCATGTTTCATTTGGACTTCTCTGTGCATGCTCTTTTAAGAGGTCCTGACAGACAAGAACGGTTTGACCTAAAAATATCAAAATTGAAAATACTGTGGAAACAAAGACACCTACATCATGGATGCCCTTGAGGTAAACTAAAACATATCAAAAATTAATTTCAAAGTGAACTATGCCTTTAACACAGGTTACAAAAAAAAAAAATGCAGAACAATATGTAGGCCATTTCTCTTACAAACACAAACCTTTCCACCTCTAAACTCAAGCGTGAACTCACAGTGTCAGGGCTGCCCTCCAACAGGATGTTGATGGCTCTGTTGACGTCTCCATTGCAGTCATGAAGCGCTATCATGGACTCATCCTGATCCTTTCCTGTGATGTCAACCAGCTGGAAAAAAGAAAGGAGCAATGAGTAGCATGAAAACTCTAGTGATGGGGGAAAAAGATAAAAGCATCACAATATTTAATGAGGGGATATTATATAGATATATGGACGCAGGGTATGAAGGCCTTTTTAAAGCCTGAATTTCGGCTTGGAATTGTGAGTATAGAGCATAATTTTACCCCAAGATCTGCACTTTTTAAATTATTTGAAATCTTTCATTCAGACTAATTTCACAAACAGTGCTAGTAAATCTGTGCTACATCACTCTTTCTTTTAGAAACGTGCAGTGAGTGTAAACAATACACCTTGTAAACATGTTAATTCGACATACAAATACCATCACACTGTATTTGCACTTCCAGACAGTCATTGCACGCTGTGATTACAATCTGGCAGTGTAAATATGCCATTATATAGACAGAGTCCTTTCATTATCCATTAGATGAATATGAAGATGTGAAATAGATGGAGAACTTGAAAAAGTGATGCATCATAAAAAGGGGCCTCTAGCGATTCCCACCCCTAGTAAACTCCACATGGGTGTTCGACTTAGCCCTGAGAGGACCGATGGAAACATTGAGTGAACTATGAAGTGTCTGAGCCTTATGTTGCTCTCCAACTCAGAGTGAGACTGAGAGAGAGTATCCGGTAGCAGCTCAAACTTTACTTTTGCACATATGGTCCCCGTCAGAGCTATAATGAAAGCTGCGAGGGAACTTGTGTGCATGTGTCTGAAAAAGAAACTGCAGGTACAAGTGCAACAGAAATAGCCCAAGGAAAAACAAAGAAGAAGCTACGGTCAAGCCATTTCCGCAAAAAACAAAATATTATATGGCCTTTTTCTGTATTGCAGGGACCATTTGAAACTGGTATGGGGGTAAATACAGAACCTGCCAATATTTTCCTGTGAGACAAACTGCTGATATCCCTACTCACCTGTTTGACCTTCTCCTCAAAGTCTGCATCATTATGGTCCGAGATCATCTGCGCGAGTCGGATCTGCTCAGCAGTGGCCTGAATAAATAAAAAGGGGAAAATAGTTAGTCTGATGGATGGCGTAATGACAATTGGGAAACATTCAGCACTAATTAGAAGTTCAAACACAAAACTGTCAATCATTCATAATTCTCTTTCATCTCAACACTTTAACATCAAAATTATTGTATAATGGTTAGCCTGTATTTTTGCACTGGTTTAAAGATCAAATATGATCTTTTTAAAATTAGCTGGCTTCTTGTATACATTCCAAAATGATCAATTATGAAACTGTTGGCAATATGACATTGTAACAATTAAAGATGTTTGTTTTGCTTCTGTTCTTGGGCAGGGAATTTTTATACTCTGGATATTGATTTGGCAATCTTTTACAATCACATCATAACAGTTAAATTTCATAACAATCCACATGCTTGAAGTGAGCTAGAATACAGCTAGAGAAATAGGTCAGGCCTAGCATTTGCTTGGGCATAGATTTGTGATTTATTCCTAGAGCCCTTAATTTAATTCAGAACATTCTGAGCGATAGACGGCACTGACTCGGAGAATAAGCCTCAGTCTGATGGATGCCACGAATACCCATTTCCCACCAAAATGGTGCTGGTTCTCATTCCAAAGTTTTTCCATTGAAACGGCAAACTACTCAAGAACATAACTGACTACTAGGGATGTGAATTTCTGCCAAAAATGGCATTCGAAAATCGAGGAGCAAAAGTCGATTATCGTTCGAAAATCGGAGAAAAAAAAAAAAAATGCACTCACACAATGACAGAAAGGGAGGCTAATTCCATCTTTAGCGATTTATTAATTGAACAAGTGGCATGTTTTCGTCATTTTTTTAACACAGAAGAATAATTGCAAGAAGAAAAAAACGAAAAGCACAATAAACGATTTTGCATCGACAAACCAGATGCTCGCTAGATCGAAAAATAATATCATGTAATAATGTTTTTATGTGAACCTGCCTTGTAACCGGCAACAGCCTACTTTTTAAACAAATTCGTTTCGATGAAGATAAACTATTCATAGCATAACGCTTATGTCATATTCTTGTTCAGAAAAATTAGCACGTCAACATGTTCTGGAAGGAGACGCGAGCGCAACCTGTTGACGATTAGTCCAGCCGCGGAGAACACCCGCTCGGATGGCACAGATGTCGCAGGCACACTCAAGTAGGTGATTGCGTTGGCCTTCCACCATGTTATGGGATCAGCGTTCATTGGTGGGCATATACTGTATCTTGGCAGTATTGCAAGAGTTCGGTTGTCGCTGTTGCTGTCTGCTCGATGTTATCCTCGCCAAACAAGACCGCAATCGCTGCAGCAGAGAGGGCGTCATTTTGTGGATTTTTAGCCGCCGGTGGTTCAGTAGGCATTTCTCCCGATTCAGTGCATTCACGACAGTGCTCTTCTTCTGTTGTTTGTTTACACTATGTTCAAAATGCTGGTATCCTATTCCTAACAGGAAAATACCTTGCTCTGCGATCTGTGACAGTAGGCGCTGTGTCAATTATGTTAAATACACATTGGAATTATTGCACGAAAATATAACGATATTCGAAAAATCTATTTTATGATCGAATTTCGAACGCATTTCGACTATTCGACCATTCGAAGATCGTGACTCATCCCTACTGACTACATAAGCTGCTCATGAATGTCACATCACAGATTTGGTCTTACTCTTTAGAACATTTTAACATCCAAAAGCTAATAACAATAGTCAACATTTGAAGTGGATCATAAACCTTTCAAAGTTATGGGCTGGCCGATATGTAGTACACACACACACATCATATATAATCATTTGAATTGAGGGTCATTTGAAAAGGGTCATATATATCATATCTATCATTTGATCATAAACCTTTCAAAGTTATGGGCTGGCCGATATATATATATATATATATATATATATATATATATATATACACATATATACATACACTTTCTACGTTTTTTTATTTGCACCACATCTCAAACGCATTAAACACCGCACGTAAATATCTGTCAGTCATCAACAGTCTCTGTCAGAGCATCTGACAGGGCAAGCTACTTAAAACTGGTTAACTATCTTACCAGTTATTTTGACTTTAACATAAGCTTTGGTCATTTTTACGAAAAATTGTACTGTATTTTGACTGCAGGAACACACTGCGTCCTCAGCTATTTTTCAGATGTGCTCGTGTCAAACTACTGTATAGATAAAAAAATGGTATTGCCACATTCCATATTGTTTAAAAATAAAAATAAATACACGGATAAATCGTACAAACTCAATATACCGCCCAGCCCTAAAAGTTATACATGAATTTTGAACAATATCCGTATCCGTACAATATCCTTGTCTCAGGAAATCTTTGATTAACTTTTTTTGATCCACTTTAAATGTTAACTACTTTAGTTTAGTACCTTAAAGACCTCTCAAAAGTTATAAATCAATTCACTCATAAAACATCTGGAAATATTGAGTAATCTGGAAAATAAAAAAAAACAAGAGTTGAGATTAGGCACCCGAATCAACATTTAGTGCTTTACTATGCCTAGTTGTTTTTGCTGCTATTCCTGTGGGGGGTTAAAAGGGCTTTGGAGTGCAAGCATTAGGAACCATAACTGAGGCTACCTCATCACTATGAACCATTTATCACATTTTTAAAATGTACTACACATATGATGCTATACTTTTGTGTTATATTACCTTGGCAGTAAACGACGAACAAAAAAAAATGAATTAACGCTGCTGCGAGAGTGTATCTAATACAACAGCTATGGGTGGGATAGCAAGTTTTAAATTGTTCCCTTTTCTGAATGCTGTAATCTATCGATAATTGTTCTTTTCAAAACTCGTCAAACGCAAACAGATTTTTTCTCTTTTGCTATTGGAGCAAATGAAAATACAAAAATTATATTTGCAGTCGTCTCCCGTTCATCGCTAAAGAAGCTTACCCAACAATGACGACTTCAGCAAACCACAAAAATGTGAAAAGGGTCATTTTATTATCAAAAGAAAGTAATGCGTGTAATCATACCTGGGGCCTCTGCTTGTGCTGTGACTGGCTCTGTGTCTGACCCTGCGTCTGCTCCCAGTTGCCCCGGGCCCGGCTTCCGCCCACTGAAGTCATCATTTACAGTATATACAAATAACAGTATTTACAATGGAATAATGCCTTTAAAAAGAGAAACAGATTGAAGATGTTATTAAATGCCCAAAATTCAAACACCACTCCTAAAAACATCACATGGTCCAAGCAAATCATCTTAACATGAAAAATGGATGCAAACAAACACGATACACCTTGTGTAGCCATTTTGATTAGCCAAAACTGGAAGTAAACAACGTCACATGTCTGAGCTGACGCTCTACCCATAAAACGACGGCACAACTTTACCAAAACACCGACACAAATTCAATTCCGAGAATTTTGCGCAATTATTACACGTGAAAACAAAACGGTATTTACAAGTCAAGCAGCAACAGGTCAACTATGAACGCGCTTCCGGGGCTTAACATCCTCATTTTATCGATATTTTAAAACCACGAGGGGGTTAAAAAAAAGATATTTCGACAAAATAACACCAAAAGCAATCCACCTGTGCAAGTTATGCAATATTACATGTATGGTAATAGCAAAAAGCACAGCAGCTCTGCGCATGAGGAAATGCAGGGCATGTGGTGGCCGAAAGAAACTGCGCACTTTATAAGGCGCACAGAATCAACCAGCGTGACAGAAACACGCGGGACTCGCCGCGGGAAAACAGACGGACGACGTGTGTGAACGGACAATGCTCAAGAAAAACGAACTTAACGGCCTTTAAACAGGACGAGGATAAGTTACATCAGTCACAAAGAGTATGCTAGAGACGTGAAAATCACACAGCCCATGGGTAAAGGTGAAGGCACATTGTCAACAAAGATGTGAAGGATTTCATATCTGTCACAATATACCATATGGTAACGTTACATTAAAAAAACAATACATAACATGGAAATTGCTTAAGGATAGAAGCACTTAAAAGCCATTTGTTTCCATTCAAAGGTGCATAAAATCGCCTTGTGCATTTAAAAAAGTAACGTTAACGTTAGCCAATCAAGCTGTACAATAGGCATCCAACAGGTAAGTTAACCTACATTACCCGTGGTGCTTAGATGGACATCCTGGGAATCCTATATTGACTTACCGGTCAAGGAGTAAACAAATTGTAATCTATTAAACTTAATTAATAATAAAAAAAAATCTTCAGGGATGAAGGGCTATGATTGGTCCAGGCGATGGGCCTTGGAAAAGCAACTCGGAATAAACTCAAACAAGCAAATCCAACGATCCTATATGAACACACATACACACGGTTTTAATTGTCTTAAAGGGTTATTGATGCGTCAAATAATAAATACAAGCTCTGCATAATTGGGTGGCTTCCGCTCTGACCGCGTATCGTATAATAACCTCATGGCCGGTTATCGCAGGGCATCATTATGCTGCCTGCTGCCCAAAAATAAACTTTGCCGGTGGTTAATCAACTATTTAGTTTATCAACGTAAATGTGAGACTGGAAAAATCGTCCGTTACGTTAATCAACACTTTAGTAATATGCGTTTGTTTTAACTGGAAGGCACACGCCCCCCGGGGTGAGGCGCACTCTCGTCAGTTCACATGTGCACTCGACACCGAGGCTTCACCGAGGCCTACAGGCCCCAAATGATAAAAAAAAAAAATTAACAGGCGAGGTACTAACCAAACACCAGGCTGGACGTCAGAAATGTGAAGATAACGCCGACCGAAGGAGGCTTCAATATCGACCTCCTAATCAGGCGGAAACAAAACACGAACTCTTTCGCGTCCCAAATCGATTCCCCAATGCCGACAACAAGGCCGAACCGACTCGCGCAGACAATAAGCGAAAGACTCAAAATTTACCTGTTTCTCTTCCACACTGACACCCGGATCACCGCGTCACGTGGTTTATCACAGCCACTGCGGCTTCACTCGCAGAGCCCAACCACGTGACAACTACGTACGAATGCATATATAACAACTTAAACACAATTATGTAATGTTTAATTTGTTACCCTTTAGTTGATGTTGGTTATCTTATTATTTGTCTTTGACTCTATATCACAAATACATGTAGGCCTATGGGATATAATTACAAACATTTCCTCCCCCCAGTTTTACAGACTATATAGTCCCAACTCTTTTAACCTGAAGCAACTTGTATGTCAATGCCATTGGTATTTTTTTATTTTTTATAAAAGCTACTTAAATGTCTTAATTTAACTAAGGCTATCCTGGTTTAATCTGTGAAACCAGGCCATAATGTGTTTAAAACTTGCTATGCATACTAGGTTACATTTAGATACATGGTTTAGTAACTAATGCTTTTTAAAATGGGATGTCAAACGGTGGCTTACTCTATTAGAATGTGCCCTTAAACTATTTACCCATGCAATTAGGTATTTGTATACATGAAAGTGTTTGTTGTACATCTCTCAATCATCATTGCATTGCATTATTGACCCCCTCAAATAAAACTACAGAGATTTGATCATAAAACTGTGTATTTATAGTGGTTTTACAGGGTTAACGAGGTTTGTTTATATTTAGCTTCATTTTGTATTTCATTTGAAAGACTACATGTTTCAGTGTTACCGTAGTTCACAGTCCCATCAGTAGATGTCGCTAGTGGTCCGCGCTGAATGTTTACGAGCTTCAGAAAAGTAAGTGCACAGACAACTTCAGAATCAGCCAACAGTAATTTCAGCCAACAAAAATATGAATACAATTAGTAATTACTACCAGTGAATGAAAGATTTTTTAAAAATCAATTTCCATTTACAATACAACAATTCTCTTCAAGTAGCCTACTAAACAAAATGGAGTCACTAGACTTTTATAGAAGTAACACTCTTAAACATATAGCAAGCAATCTTAAATACGTTTTATTTATTAGCCCTTAAGATAAATACATGTACCAGCTAAATACAATACCAGATAAATGTGCATAGTACAACAATTCCATCTACAGTAACACAATTTTTCACATTTAATGAGAGATGGATGGAAGAGGAGTCTATCACTGAATTCAGTAACAAAAAAACAAAAAAAAATAGTTCTTCAGAACACAATGCAATTACAGTTCCCAATGGGAAAATAGCAAAAGACTATGCAAGATAGTTAAATTCAGAACTGTATATCAGTATAGTATGTACATGCACAGGTACATAAGTAGCACAGAAATATTTTTTTGTTTTATTATATATGGGATAAAATTTGGCTTCATTAGATTACTCAAATTGGCTGTCAGTAACAATATTCATACAACAGCTGCATTATCAGATTGTAACATGATGAAAAAGACACAGTGGCAGATCATTAGGAAATATGAATTTCACCACTTATAAGATCTTCTACAATTAATATAGTTGCTTGAAGCATGAAAATGTAGTGTAATATCTACAAATCCAATATACAAGTGACTTTACAAGACACGAACAGTCCTATATACAAAGTATCATATTACTTATTTACATAACAAGTAGATTTGTGCTAAACTGAGTGTTGTTGCATACATTTTGGGAGAGAAGGAATGTTTGTGGCTATTTCCATAATGTGTCTCTCACTCACTGTCTCCCTCTCTTCCATCAGTAATCTTCATCTTTTCCCCCTGTTGTTTAAGACTTGATCTCGACCACTTTGATGAATGGCAGCGACCGGTTTCCTGGGCTTGTTGGCGTCAGAGGTTTGCTATAATACAAAATGGTAAATACGTTTTTGAATATATACTCTGTAACAGTCATATTTCATTGAAAGGTTAGGATTTTTTACTGTTGAAGTAAAACTAAATGTGTGTATGGGGGGATTCACATTTTGATTTTTTTTTCTATTACATGTTATGTTATACCCCTCGAAATTCTTATTAGTAAAATATATTTAAGGTGTATTAATTTACACTTTTTTACTGTAATTAATTTACCCAGACATAATTTCCTGTTTCAGGGTGATAATTAAGTAGTTCCAATCAGAAAATTCCCTGGAAGAGACATGTCTATATTGTCTTAATGCATGGCAAGAATGATAGTTTGGGTAGCCAAAGACTTTCCAAGTATGAGTTGAGTCTTTGGGTCAGAAAGCCTAGTAGAAATATCAAACAGCACCACAAGTTGTTTGGAAGGGTTTCAAGAAAAATCCTCTTGACAGCATCTGCTAAAAATCATATAATGGGCCATGATTGGGTCTTCTATCGGGACAATGATTCAAAACAAACATCAAAATGAGCATGAATGTAAGGTTCTGCCATGAACATCCCAATCCCCTGACCTGAACAAAGAAAACTGAAGAGGAGAAGCACCAACTGGGAATTTGATTGATCTGGAGAGATTCTGTATGGATGAATAATGTCAGGTGTTCTCCAAACTCATCAGGCATTATAGAAGAAAACCCAGAGCTGTTATCTTGGCAAATAAGGTTGCCAAAAATTATTAAATAAAAGGGCGCCATTATTCGTGGCCAATGTGTATTACAGAAAACATTTAATAATAAGATTTCCCTAATTGCTTTAAAGTAGATTGAAATCTATGATTGAATCTAATACACACACACACATCTTGTGTGTATTATAAGATACATGTGTACATTATAAGAAAGAAATACCTGTAGACAACCTTGGACCCCATGTCTGAGTTATATGGTTTAGACACTTGACTCCCCGTATAAAACTCCATCCGGTCATGCATCTCTCTATTCTGTAGGTCACATTTGATGTTAGTCACACATTTAAAGGCAGGGAAAAAATGAAGAGGTTCTCTGAAAGAACACAGACACTGACCTCAGCTTCAAGGAAAGACACCCTCTCTTTAAGGTCGGCGATCATTCGGTCTCTTTGCTCCATCACGGTTCGTGAATTTTGCACCTGTTAACATGTACAGTATGGACATATAAATAAACTAATGCAAGCACTAATCATGCTGATATTAAATGTATTTTAGGATGCAATAAATTAATCTGGAGTCATTATCTACAGAGAAGCATAATGCTTTTTTGCATTTATTTCATTGTTCATGGGCGAAGCTTTTATGCGTAACATGAGATGTAAAGTGCACGAGGCTGATCAGCAGGGAAATGACAGCATCTTTTATTTATGACTGAGGTTGAGTTTCACTTCTGATCTGAGCAAACACAACCTGTGTGAAGCACCAAAAAAAATCTTCCTTTTTTCATCTTGTCCTCTCTTCTTCCTTTTTTGAACCTTATTAGCATATTTATTTAAAAGTCAATATGACTACTATTTTTACAGTATATATATATATAGTATACACACACACAGGGTTTCTGAAGGTAAATTTAAGACAAAGAAAATTGAAGGAATAAATTGAAGGGAAAATATGACAATGTGTTATGTTTTAATATAAATGTCTTTAGGCAGAAACAACACTTTAAAGTTTGAAAATACAACTTTCAACATATTTCCATTACTTTTTAATTCGTTTTACAAATTAAAAGCACCTTAAATCGCTTCCAGCCAATAAAATATTGAAATAACTCTTACTATGCTTTGATCATATTGCAAAAAAGTGGTTCTTTCTCAGAATTTTAGTTTTGGTTTCCAGTGCAGTGGTCTAAAGATTATTAAATCAAGATAGATTAACTTGAGAGGCAAATAATTAAGTGTGTTTATGATTAAAACAAGAACAAATCTCTGTCATTCCCTTTGAATTAAGTTGATTTTTCTGAGCCCATTGGCAACTCTGTGTATATTTGATATACAAAAAGAAAGATATTTGTAAAAAATAAAAAATAAAATATTTGTACATAAAAAATATATTTGATCTTGTTTTAATCATATATATATATATTTTTTTTTTTTGCTCAAGTAAATGTATCAAAGATGTTTAGATATTTGTATTGGAAAACAGGACACAGATTTTCTATTTTGCAGTGCATGCACCATTTCATGCCATGAATTTATGAATTTAAGACTTTCTGCTCTGATTAAAGAACTTAAGGCCTTAATTTGTGCAAGGGTGAATTAAGACTTTGAATAAAGAAATCCAGTCCTCCTCCAAAAATGTTCTTTCAATTACATAAATAAAATGGTTTGCAAATGCCATTTAATGATTTGCCTATGTCTGTGATTGGGTGTTTCTCCAAATATCCTACGCGCAGGAATTATTACCTGTTCGATCATGTTTCTGATTTTCCGTTGTTGACTTTTGAGCATGTCATCCAAGCTATGGTTTTTATTTTTCAGAGTTGCCAGCTCCTTTTTCAGTTGTTCAGACCTGCAGTGCAGAAAACCTGTATGTTTCATGTGTACACACTCACAATGACACTTTTAGTAACACATGTGTGTAACTGCATTAGAAACACAGAGGGTGAGTCTACTTTCAAAGCACAAAAATGAGTCACAGCAAGTCGAATTCCATGTGAGAGGTGTGACATTGAAGGATGGTTTCTATGGCAGCACAAGGCAATTATTTAGCCCAATTTATTGCTTACTAAATTGCAGGTGAAACCTATTGAACGTAGCCAAGGTAACAGTTAAACATGAGAACAATGCATTATGAACACCAAAATGAAAGGGATCACCTGTCCTCACTATCCGTTTTCTTCAGTCCTCGCAGTTTCTCGAGTTCAGCCTCACTAGCGGCCAATTTTTCTCGTAGTGTGACATTTTCCAGCTCCAACCCACTCATACGCTTCTGCATCTCTTCCACCTTTTTGCTCTGTTCCTCTGCCTTGGTTTCTGCTTTCTGCATCTGAGAGTTATAATCCTCTAGAAACCCCCGCTGATATTCAATGTTTTCTGCCTAAAGGAGGTTGCAAAAAAAACAAGGTGCTTAGTTTAGGAAAGGCGAACCACATTATATCACAGTTTTATTCATTTTCCTGGCATTGTTTTATTATATTTCTGACCTGTAGTCTCTCTTTCTCCTCCTGGTGTCTCTTCTCCATCTCTTGCAGACGAGTGTACATGTGTTTGGTGACTTCTTTTAAGGCTATGCAGTTATCATCCTCCTGATCCTGTGCAAACATAAGAAATCATGTTCAATTTGCTCATATTTAATATATTCATTTTGTATTGTCAACCTTAAAAAATGTACCATGCTATTACAGTCAAATATACCAGACAAAAAAAATAGTACAATCAAATAGTACAATAGTATATGATAAAAATCGTAGCATCATTTGCAGCTGCACTTAGTTTCATATTTGGTTGTCTTTTAGTATATTATTTATATGCTTTGCTTAATATATTAAGATAATAAGAATAAACCCTTTTACAAAGTCTTGATTTTGTTTTTTTGGGGTCTACTAGAATAGGTTTTCATGCTTGAATTTAAAATAAATATTTTTTGCATATTTGACATTATTGCAGCAACTCTCTTCCCGGTCTGTCAGTTGCATCTCATCTCAAATGGCTCACTATACACTATGCATGCATTTTCTTCGGTTAATTAAGTACATCATCCGAGTATACTATTTATATTCACTATTTATACTACAAAACCTCATAGAATAGTGCATAAGTACGCGAATTGGCCATATGTTGTGATTGGTCAACACTAGGAATACAACTCAACCATGCATCAACCTGTTTTGTATGTATGCCTTGGCCATGTGAGTAAAGGTACCATTGACGTGGAGGCATTTATTGGGATGTATACTGCCATCTTTCCTGGGAAGTCCGTATTTATTAAGACAAGGCAATGCCAGGCTTCATTCTGCACTTGCTAAAGCAGTTTTTTCATACACAGTCTATTCCTACTGTCCAGACTGGTTTCCAATTGATAATTTATGACCCATCATAAAAAGGAGAATCAGACAATGATAATAAGTGCTTGCACAGGCTTTTGAGCAGCTGTCTTGTATCAGACTTGAAAAAAAAATGCAGTAATTGGTATCCACAATTCCCAAAATGATTAAAAGTGTAATTAAAAAGATAAGGTGAAGTGACACAGGTGTAAACATGACTCTGTCCCAACTTTTTTGGAGTAAGTTCCAGCCATTAAAAATCTAAATGTGTATATATTTGCAAAATACAATGAAGTTGTTCAGTGAAAACATTGGAAATCTTTTCTTTGTACTTTTTTTGTTTAAATAAAGAGAATTAGCAAATAACAGATTCTTGATTTTACTGCATTTTACAAAATGTGCCAAATATTATGAAGTGTACTGTACGTTCCCTGGCGTTTAGATGCAGTGCTTACTGATATTTTCTGCTTTGTAACTCTGCAGACCTTTTTCATGCTCGTCAGCAACATAACACACTATACTAAAGAAAGATGGAATTTTAAAAAGCATAACCTCTCTTTAAATAAAATTAGAAAAAATATCCTCTGTGCGCATGGTGTGTGGATATTATAACTTACATAGGATATTCTTTTAGAATCTTCTTTATACTTAAAATATTCTTTCTGTACCTTGTAGAAAAAACAATTAAAGAGGTAGTAAAATTCCATTTTCACAAAATGTCAAATAAATCTATAAAGTCCCAAGAGTGTGAGAAGTTTTAGCACAAAATACCCCCCAGATATTTTTACATAGCTTGTTAAAGTTGTCACTTTTTGAGGGTTTGCAAAATCGCACTGTTTTGTGCCAGGCCCTTTAAATGCAAATGAGCTGCTGCAGAGGGCGGGGCTTCCAGAGCTTGTGTGTTCACGCAGACACACTAAAATGACAGAAACTGTTCTCCTTTAATGTTAAAACGAGTCAATCAAAGATGGAGAGATTTAAGAAGTGACAACATGTAGAATACAATAGGACGTCTCTGAATGGTTAGTTGATGAACTTATGTTGCTGATGTGGAGTTAACTATCTTCAATTAGCATATTCTGTCATGTAATCACAGAGTGACTTTCTATTGCATGTGAAAAGATGGATGCTAAAATTTGAGCTGACACACAAATGTATTCTTATACAACTACTCTCAACATGGCCGGGGGCGGGGTTTATGCACATTTTAGGGTTGGTGATGTCACTAACCCTGGAGGAACAGTCCCTAGCACCATCCGTTTGTTGTAGTCCTTTTCTTTAAAAGCAAACATCTTCAATAATGTTGTTTATGCTCAAACAGCAACATTACACACTAACTAAAGTTAGAAAAGTGAAATCATACTTTACCACCCCTTTAATAATAATAAGTATTAATTAATTTTATAGTGATATATTTTATGATAATAATATTATTATCATAAATTAAATAAGGAAAAAATATAGTGTGTGCATGGGAGGCGCTGTAGGTGTGTAGTAAAGGCAGAATGACAGGTTGTTTACTGACTGAGAAGTGGTTTGGCAATTGCTGCTCCCAAAGGCATCACGTCAAGGGTGTGACTTTTCACAGGCAGAAGCAAAAAGTTAATGCGTGTACGCTCCCAAATCTCAGAACTTCACAGCACATCAACATGAAAACAATTATGAACCAAGATGTGGTAATGTCTGTTTTTTGGCCAAATTATTTATCCATGTACGTCATCATTATCATCACGTCTCCTCATTAAAAGGGCTGAACCGTATCTGTTACTTTGTCTCTTTGTGTCCATTGACGTTATTATTTGGGAGTCCGTAAAGGAGAACAGGAATCCCATTTTCAAACAGGGAGGTTATTCAATATAGTTCAAAAGTTACTCGAGACTGAAGGATAAATGCCCTTAATGGAGAAAAGGGGCCATTTCCTTACCCACAATACAGCATTCAATTTTGTCCAAAACCACTGAAATGTGATGCACTGAGCGGACTGAATGTTTTCTTTCTCTTTCTATGGGAGTGTCTCAGTTTGTTTGCTTTTGTAAGTAGCCTATACATTTTTGCTGTATAGGTGCGCATTTATAATGGTGCAGATGAATAATCTTTGTATATGACAAATAGTTTACCTGACTTTTAGAGTGAGATCCGTTCAAAAACCCATTGGAGCCATTGGCTTTGCTTACAAGCAAGTTGACTTTAAAGCCATTCGATGGAATCTAGGGCACAAAACAGATTATTTTACAAATGAGACCACTTATCGAAGTAATTTGAAGAAAAGCAGATATGAAAAAACAAGCAATACACAGTGTAGCAACTGAGGAAATAATGGATACCTACACTAAAAACAATGCTGGGTTGTTTGAACCCAAATTTGGGTAAAATATGGACACAAAATGTAATTTCAAATTTTTTAATTGTAACTTTTTTTAATTGCATTTTTAACCCAACATTTGGGTTGGAAAACACCCCAGCATGTTTTATATAGTATACCCAATATCTAATATAGGTGTACATATACTCTAATTTTGTGAGATCGTTCAGAACAGGAAAAAAATGTCAATATTGCACCTTATTGTTGTTTTGTCTGGCTGCCATTTGCTCCCTCAGAGTCTTCAGGCAGTATCTCACCTGAATACAAACGCATAGAGATTATGAACACATACACATTTTTCATGGTTAATGAGTGGGCGGTGACAACACTGACCTCTTGCACCTGTGAAACCTCATCGGTCAACATCTTGACACGTTTCTGCTTCTTGCCAACAGCCGATCCTCTGCTCTGTATTGTGTCCGGAGTGAATTATTTGATACTTCAATTATAATAGCTGGAACAGCAAACAAAGACATCTGCACGTTAGTAGTTGCCTGTGTGCAGAGACTTGCTTTCTAAACCCAGGGAGTCTGAAGGATGTTTTTGTGGAGGTGTATAATTGGGTGTTTCTTTTTATATGTGCACTTTTGACCCTGTGGACCTTTATTTATTCCTTCTGAACTATCAAATGTAATTTTGTCCTCACATTATGCATTCTTTGATTGGATTTTGTTTGGAATAAAACAGCTGAAACATTTGGCTTGCTAAGGATAATATCACATGTAGTACGTTGTATTATAATATTTTACATTTTTACATAATTTAAATAAATTACTAATAAAAATTATAAATACACTGTTTAAGGGTCTGTTAGATTTTTTGAAAGAAGTCTCTTATGCTCAACGAAGACTCATTTATTTGATAAAAAATACAAAACATAAACAGCAATATTGTTAAATATTATTACAATTTGAAACCGTTTTCTATTCTAATATATTTTAAAATGTGGCCTAATTTATTCCCATGATGCAAAACTGAATTTTCAGCGTCGTTACTCGTTTAGAGATCATTCTAATGTGTTCTAGAGATAAGGCAATTATTATTATCAACGTTGAAAACAATTGTGCTGCTTAGTATTCTTGTGGAAAAAGTGATTCAGGATTTTTTTTTTTTTTTGATGAAAGTTCAAAAGAACAGCATTTATTCGTCAATTTAATGCAACCTTGATGAATAAAAGAATCGATTTCTTAAAAATAAAAAAGTACTATAGAGACTATTGAAATATTTTAAGTCTTATATTTTAATATTAAGAAATATTTTAATAATATATTTTAAATATTATTTTTAATCTTAGTTTCAAAAATTTTATATTTGTATGTCGGATTTACATAGTTTAAGTTTGAAGGTCTGTGTCTGGAGACAAGGGTAAAACAAAATCTGTAATAGTTAAAAGGAAAAGTTCACCCCAAAACTTTTATTTTGTTATTTCTTTCTTCTGCCGAACACAATATCTTCTTTTGTGTTCAGCCGAAGAAATAAATACGTGCAGGTTTGGAACAACTAGACGGTGAACTATCCCTTTAATATCTTTAATAGGGATATAAAAGTGCTTTAAACCAAAACAAAATTACATAACATGTTTGTTTACATATATTAATCTTAATATAGGAGGAAATATGTGTACCTGAAAGATTTTCTACGCTCAAATTCTGGATGTAGTTGTGCAGTGCCGGTGACGCTTGCAATCTTTCTAAGTGGAAACAAAAAAAGAGGCAAGAATTACATAAGGTGTGCAGGATAGATAATTAGAGAAAACGAGACTAGGATGGCGACAAGTTTCCAATAAATTACACACTGGAGCAAACGGGCAATTAGACACAATAAAAGCCCAATTATAATTATGTAATCTCCACAGAAAACAGGTATACCATTTAATGAGCATAATGGAAACATATGTATGCCTTTATGAATCAAAATCCTTGGCAATGTGAAGGAAAGACGGAGAAGTGAAAGCTCAAAAAAAGAGAAGAAAACCATCATTACATTACATAATTCAGGAGTTAATCTAGAGATTTAAAGATGATGTAATGTTTTCCGTGATAAATCGCTTTCTGATTTCCCACCTTAATATGTAGAGACAAGTATAAGTAGGTGGATTTCCCTGAAAAAAGTGTAAACACAATGACTCAGTGTTGCTATTAAAATGTTGAATTTATCAGACTACCCAAACCAGCCCGACACAGAGGCGATGGCTCAACCAATGCCGTTAGTTTTGGAGTGGGACTATCCATTCGAACGAAAAAACAGTCATTTTTGCAATTTTCAGTACAATTGCTTAGTTGGGTTGGCTTGGTTAGTTGGGGTTAAGACATTTAATATTCAGTAATATTATTGATTTGACTCCACTGACACTATCAAATGAGATCACCACATGAACTCAATATTGTTTTCGTTATAGCCATTTCAGACGATTTTTGCAACGCTGACACACTGATGAACTGACTGGAGCTGAATAACAACACTTTTGTCTTCTAAAGAACTGCTTATAGCTACATTTGAACTCATTTAATAATTCATTTAACCTTACACAGTTATTGAACTGAATCAACATTAAAGGAACTCATGACACTTGACTTGAGCGGTGCTTATTCTATATTGAATATTAGATGAAGTTTGCATCACTGATCGTTATTTTCTCGTTTATCACCGTGACACAAACTGTATTGAAATAAAGCACTAAATAAATAAAGGTGACATGACAAACCGGTTTCCCTTTCAAAATGACAAAACCCATTTATAAATCAATCGCAAACAACGATCTATTAACATATTCAACCTGTGGTTTACAATCAATTACAACTTGTTCCTGCAGACAACAGAGTAACATCCGTTTCATACAGCAGAGAAGAAGTGATTTCACCAAACAGAGATGTCAACATGTCCATGCAGGAGAAAAGGTTTTGATCCTCAGGGATCGGACCACAGACAGCAGAACGAGATATTAAATAAGTGAGATCACTCGCACAGACTGCTGATTCACTCCACTGCAGCTACACCAGATACCAGTGAAGGGTGGAGACACGATAGAGAGCGTCTGTGTAAACAGATGGAGAGCCTTGTATGGAAGTCAATTATAAGAGGTGTAGGTGGCTTGACCAGGTTAGTCTGAGCTGCCTCATCGTTTAATGGTAATGGTTCTTAAAGAGATAGGAACATGGTTTGTGGATTAGCGTCTGTCATGATTATGCTGTCACCGCTGTCTGGATCACTGCTGTGTGTGAAATACCACAAATGTTAAAGGGGTCATGAACTGGCTTTTTAAATTGTAATATATTGTTGTCTGAGGTCAACTTAGGACGTTCGCTTGGTTTTTACATTCAAAAACATTAAAATGAATAAGTAATAGGCTATTTTCTACCCAAGTTGTGAGCCTAGCTGAAAAATGCTGGGTTTTTATGGGCGTCTCGCACTGAAGACTTGGAAGTAAACGCCCACTGCTGTGAGTGGATAACAGTTTTGCATATTATAATGAGTTTCAACTCAACTTAGGGCTGGGCGATATGGCCAAAAAATCATATCTCGATATTTTTTGGTCAAATGGCGATATACGATATATATCTCGGTACTTTCTACGTTTTCTATTTAGATAAAGAAAATCTTTATATTAAAAAAAATTTATATATATATATATATATATATATATATAGGCTACAGTATTTTCACATTCGGCCCAATGATATCCTACAAACAATGTTGATATTGAAGGATATGGAAACAAAATATAATATAGGCTATGCAATATATTATGTGCAAAAAGCTTTTGTTTTTATATTGACTAAAAGCTAAACTAAAAATGAAAATAAAAACAAAAACAAAAGCACAAACTAATTATATTAGCCTGCATTTGATTACCCCATTATAATCACTTTCACTTTCATTAAAAATATATACTTGTAGGTTTAAAATTCCACATATGGCACATTTATTTTCTCCAACAACAAATATTTTAGCAATATGTTTATTTTAGTCAGAATTATTGCGTACTACGTAGTACTATTCACGCGCATGCGCGCGCCGGCGCTCGTTCAAGGAAGCATGAATTTTAGCGGAGATTCACTTGCAGAAGCTCGTCCTCTTCTGACATGGACATATTTGTTGTGAAATGGACATATTTGCTTTACTTTCTAACATTTACAGATGGAGAATATGTGAAATGTAAGTTGAGCACTAAGAAAGCACCACATCTCAAACGCATTAAACAGCGCAAGTCTGTCAGTCAGCAACAGTGTCTGTCAGAGCATTTGACCGGGCGGCAAGCTGCCTTAAACTTGTTAACTATATCAAAGTGATTTTGACGCAATTAATATAAGCTTGTGTCATGTTTAGGACAAATTGTACTACGTAGCCTAGCTACTTTCACTGCAGCAGCTCACACTGCAAACTCCGCTATTTTTCAGATGTGCTCATATCAAACTACTGTATCGATATAAACGGTATTGCCTCATTACATATCGTTTCAAAAAATATAACGATACATCGTACATATTCGATATATCGCCCAGCCCTAACTCAACTGTCGGTGCACTTGGGGGAAATTGTTTTGAAAACGTCCAATGTTGTAAAATGGCAACCGGAATGATTCGACCCATACATGTTCGACCCAGAGTCCGTGTGTTGCACAATTCCTGTCAGATCCAATATAGACGCCACAGCACCGTTCTTTAGTCTTAATCGGTCTGCAAATCCAGTCTGGTTAACAAAACAATCCTCAGTGAAATGAAGCGAACAGACGGATGATGTTTTACTCTCATCAGCTGGAGTGGAACGAAATTAAAAATGTCTTCTTCCACAACCAGGCGCTGCACAATATTTTGTATTGCTCAGTAGCTTGATCCAGTTTGTCATCACGAGGTAGGCATCTATGTTATTTAGCTATGCATGTAATGCACGAATCAGTGGGCGGGGCTAAACCGGCCGTGTTGAAGTAGGCATTGATCTTCTTCTGCGGGGGTGGTGTTTTATCCTCTTTGACGTCATAGTTCACCACTTTGAAAAACGAGTCGTTTGCTGAGCCTGTTGTCAATAAAAGCTTTTATTTGACTAACAAGAACGTTTTTACTTCTGAAACTTACAGGATATTCTTATAATATGATGATGACCTCTTAGATGTCAAAAGCTCAAGGAAAATTTGATTTCTCAGTTCGTCACCCCTTTAACCCTAAAACCGTATTCTGGACAAACGTGTGCAAAATAGTTTTGATTTATTTTTTTAAAAATACTTGGCTACTTTTCCTAAGTTTGCCTCCTGAACACACACTTTTTTTTTTTTTTTTTGACTCAATTCTACAATGTTAAGTGGGTGAAAATAAAAACTCATTAATCTTGTATGTGGGTCAAAAATGGGCTCCCATAGAAATGAATGGGAAAAACTAATTTAGAGCATTCTAAAATAAGCCAAAATAAGACACCAGGTGACAGCAAAGTCACTTTATCTTTAGGTTTAAGCTCTAAGAACTTATTGGAATGATATTTTAATGTAGTTAAAAAATAAAACATAAAAATAAGCATAATTTACAAAGAAAATATGGTACTTTTTGAAGTAAATGAATTCAAAAATACCCCCAAAATTAAAAAAAAATAACACCATAACTGGATAGACAAAACTTTATCAAGGACAGTGATATAACATTTATAATAAATAAAAATTAGGAGTCCTCTGTGCCCACATGTGTCCACAAATACAGGATTAAGGGCTATAAAGTGAATACGGTTTTTATGGCTACACACACAACATGCAATAACACGGTACAGGACAAAGGAAATTATCTGCTGGTCATGTTAATCAAAGCGTTGATTTTTTTTTTTTATGAAATGCCGTTATGTTGTTATATTATACTTGTATACACTATTTTTCAAAAGTTTTTTGAACGAATTAATATTTTTACTCAACAAGGATGCATTTAATTGATCAAAAGTGATAGTAAAGATAATTATGTTATAATATATATATATATATATACACACTTTAAATAAATGCTGTTCTTTTGAATCAAAGAATATCATGTGACACTGAAGACTGGAGTAATGATGCTAAAAATTGACCTTTGCATTGAAAAAAAATCTAATTAAAAAGTTATTTTAAATTGTAATAACGTTTCACACTGTTTTTACTGAATTTTTACTATTTTACTGGATGCAAGCAGTCTTAGCGACCATAAAAGTATTATTTATAATATACACTTTAACTATTTTATTGTAAAAAAAAACTTATTTCATTCAAAATAAATAAATAAAGTCAAATGTGTCGAGTTGTCTGCACTTCTTTACTATACACTACATAAATAAAAATAAAATGTTTGTGTAGAAAACAAACTCTTTGTTGAAGACTTGGGCTTGTAAGTGAAAGATTGGACATTTAAACCTTACAAGTTAAAAGGGGGGGGGGGTCTGATAAACTAAATATTTATGGTTTATTTTTACATTTATTAAAAATAAGTAATTTCTTTTACTTTGCTCCCATGCAGTGTAATAGCCTACACAACACTTACGTAAGTTTTGCAGTGTGCCTTTCTGTTGAATCATGATTCATTTTCGAGTCACCTGCCTTGATTTTCTAGGACTTTCATTACTGTAATATGTAGACCAGCCAGTCTTCACAGGTCCTCTATATTTGTGTACACACACACGTTCCAGCATGAAGTATGCATATGAAGTGCATATGGAGCTGAAAATCATCAGCCTTGTGAGGCAGAATAAAGATGACAGACGAGTGCGCAAGATAAGAGAAAGAACAACAGCCTCAGGGGGGAATCTGCAAACTGACACACCGAGCACAGCAGTTTAGAAACAGAACACTCTAATGTGACAGATATACATGCAGCCAGGCAATCAACAGAAAAAGTGCATTCTGGGGGAAAAAAAGGAAGTAAGTTTTAAAGGAGCGCTGCCACACCCTGAGAACTTCACGATCAAGACTTAATGTTCTCATTGAGCTCTCACACCCTTCACATTAACTCGTCCATCGGTCATGCAGCACTTTGCGTTTGCCGCCATAATTACCTTAATTGTTTGTGGCCTAATGGATTTTTTCTTGGGGTCATTAGATTGACGTCATTTTATGAATGGTCTATACATTAAAACACATTCATCGTCTACATTCACGGACAGCTCATTTAAAACACAAAATAACCATTCTGAATGGTGAAGAAAACAGAAAGAACTTCTGAATCCAACCTCCAGGCTTCATTCCACAACCTGTACGACAGCATTAAATCAGTCCAGGTGTCCCATTACCTAAGCCAGGACACGTAGAAGACAAATGTGTGAGAAAGCACTTGCAGTTTGCTTTGGGAAACATGTTATGGCCAGCAGACCAGACTATAATAACTGCCTAAGGGCCTGGAACTTGTTTACTGTAAATGCATAACTTTAAGTGATACTTTAAGTGATAAAGAACTATACAAGATCAAGTATGAATGGAGATTATAATGCAAGCCTGTCGGGAATATTATGACCACCGCAAAGAACTCAAAAGATCTAAGACGAGATGACTCTTTTTTTTTTTTTTTTTACTTTTCATTTCGATCTTTGCATGTTTCAAGTTCTGGTCATAAGGAATTTGCTAGCAGCGTACATGCAATTGCTGTTCATTTTTGTACAAGCATGTCTACATCTGCTTGAGATGATTAAGAGTTAACAGACCAGAAACAGATTTATGGTACTAAAAAAACTCCAAAAAGTCTGAGAGCACACTAAAAATCTGTGAATCTAATTTAATTTACGACCTTGTCAACATTATCCCGATTCAAACGAATCCTCGATATTATCCTTCTAGGCCAGTAGTTTTGCATTTGCAGGCACCCAAAACGCTGTTGTCATGTAAACGACTGGCTAATAAGCATAAAAAGTTTTACGTTTTTATTTGAAAACTGTGTCGTGTAAACAGCTCGTTAAATTCACCAACATTAGTAACAAGGAACAAAGCTAGACAAAGGAAGAATGAAACATGAGGGCTATTTATACACAAATGCCCTGTTTACACGAGAACGCTCGCGGGTGAAAACGTAAAAATATTTTATCGGATGTGCCTTTCGTTTACACGGCGACGGCGTTTTTGAGGCTTAAAAACGCAAAAAAGTGAAACCACCCTCCAGAGTGGAAATCAAGACACTTGATGGGGTCAGGGAAAATCACATGACAAACCAGGAACATGACTCATAATATTCTACAAAAGACATGAAAACATGTACACCAAATGTGACAATGTATGTTAGGGATTTTTTATTTATTAAAAAAAGATAAATATGTAGAAATCTTAAACCTTTTGAAGCCAAATGTATAAAGATAAACATAAATGTAGGGCTGGTCCCGACTAAAGATTTTCCTAGTCGACTAGTAGTCGTTAATATTCGGCTAACAGCACATTTTTACGACACGCTTCATCAAAGTTGTTCACGGAGACCGAGACGAAGAAAACGCATCCTGTTTGTTTTCTTTATTTTACAAAAGCAAAAGTTTGTAGGGATATCAAACGATTAATCATATCCAAAATAAAAGTTTGTGTTTACATAGTTGGGGCACTGTGTATAATTATTATATATATATATATATATATATATATATATATATATATATATATGAAGAGTTCAGATGCAAAAGCCTCTAAATGCCATTTGAAATTTTCTTCTTTAATGATGATTTTTATCAAACTTGTATATTTAAGTTCAGTAATTTCACTTAAATAACAATTAATAGGTAATTATCATTACCATTTAAGTGAAATCACTGAACTTAAATATACAAGTTTGATAAAAATCATCATTAAAGAAGAAAATTTCAAATGGCACTTAGAGGCTTTTGCATCTGAACTCTTCATATATATATATATATATATATATATAAATATAAATAAATACACACACATGCTTGTATATATTTAAGAAATATTTTCATGTATACACTGTATACAGATTTATATATAATTGATATTATATATAATTATAAATATTTTATATATAAATAATATTTTTTCTTAAATATACATGCATGTGTGTGTTTTTATATATATACAAAATAATGATATAAAGTGCACCCACATATGTAAACTTTTATTTTGGATGCGAACTTTTATTTGGACAAACTTTTGTTTTGGATGCGATTAATCGTTTGACAGCCCTAAAAGTTTGTTGGTTGTTGAGTGAAGGTTTCAAATTATGTATACGACCACCAAAAATGACACCGTATTTTAAGTTATTTTGCATTTGAACACTTAATAGCGCATATTTATCTCGGTTAGCATTAGTGCGAGTGGCCATGTAAGAGGCTAACATAAGGCTACTTGCATATTTTTCAAATAAGCCATTTGAGGTCGGTGAATGATCGATGAACATTTAGATTTCCTGCTCGACACATTCCTCCTGCACACTGCGTGGCTTCGACGTTTTCTACAACTAAACGACTGATTAAAATTTGGTCAACTAAGCATCTTTTAGTTGACTAATGTTTAGTCATCTATTAGGGGCAGCCCTTCATAAATCGTTCAGAAGTGGCTGGTATAATTAAAGCTTTGACAAGTTAAAC
Organism: Pimephales promelas; assembly: GCF_016745375.1. The sequence continues at coordinate 8,074,082 of NW_024121211.1, read as the reverse complement.
TATTAGATTTCACTTGGCAAACATGTACAGACACACGCACATATCCAGAAGTTTGCAGAAGGTGCTGAGTGCACATTCATCCATACAGTAAAACCAGGAATATCTGCTGGTGTCAGTGAATGAACTCCCAATAGCAGCCTTCTGCAAACAAGTGGAAATACAGTCAGCCTGATTACATTTCTACTTGTGCATCATGCCGTCATCATCTCATGCTGATATGGAATCTCTTCTCATGCAAAACTTGTTCAGTCTTTGTTAAATCGGAATGTCGATGTATTACTGTAATTGTTGCACAATTGTATTGCTGTTAATGACAAACCTTTTTATGTATTGGCACTGATCCAATAACAGCAAAAGCTGATCATTTAAGTGGAAACGCAAATGATTTTGTTAAATTTCCTCGGAGCATTCTGTAAATGCCTGTGGCTGACTAGTATGCCCTAAGGTCTTGAGTTGCAAATTCCTTTTCTTATTTACATAATTCCAAAGCATCAAAAGGTTTAAAGTATCAGAATGGTGCTACAAATATGCAAATCAAAATCGTCATGTTTATACTCCAGAAATCTCTTTTGTTTTGCACTATAATAATCCAATATTTTCAAGAAGAATCAATCACAAAGATTTGGAACATCATGAGCGTGAGCTATTTTTAGTGAACTATTCTGAATCATTCTATGAAATACCACAAACCATACAAATGCAAGCAAATGCATGTATATAAAAAAAAAAAAATTTTAAAAAAAGATGTTCACTGAAAGATTGGCAATTGTTTTGGCCACTTTCCTTTGATAGAGACCTGAAAAATCTCCACATATGTGATATATTAATATATAAATAGAGATTTTCCTTGCATGTGAATTTGTATTGACATAAAGATGACTGCTAGATTTCACACACACATCCATCTTATTCTAAGGCATAGACAGATGCTCAAATACAAAAATCCATATATGGTATGCGAGATTATCAACAATCTCATTTATCTTTCTGATCCAGGGGAAATGACCTCATCTTGCCCCCAAGACGCACTGTGAATCATGTGAGCCAAGGACGAATAATCACAGAACAGAACTCAGTGAGTCAGCAAAGTACATAAAGTTAGATAACACTAGTCAGAATGGGTCAAATTTCTAAGTTGAAATTCGTCATCTTAGACTGTAATCTTTTAATGAGAAATTATGCACAAATGTTGGTTCTCTGGACAACAACCTGTAGAATTTGCTAAGGAAATCTGCTTTTGATATTCAGATTGTTTTAAATATAAGTTGACATATATGTCAACTTTTTACACAGTCCAAAACTATATATATCAAATATATCATAAAGTATTGCACTGTCAAACAGAGTAGGCTAAGTTTGTTTGAAATGGTTTGCATAGATGGGCATAAAGAGTGATAAACCAATGAGTCAGCATGTGATATTCCCCCCACACAGAAGGTGGAAGTTAGACGGCATCTGATATGATACAATATCACCAAACCATATAAGAACAGAAGGTCTTTCATTAAGTTAAGTGAGTAGTAAGTAGTTGGTGGCAGTCCACTTAAAATCACAGACATATAATCACTGAATATAGCCTAAATATACACTAAACAACACAACTGTAAACACGTTATGAATATAATTACATGGGGAACTTGCTGTCCTGCTGCTAACACTTAACTTACTGGTTAGGATAAAAAGCAGAGAAGCCACCGTAGCCACGCACATTTTTGAGTGACATTAAAAATGTAATGTTGAGTGTTGTAAAAAAAAAATCCCAGAAATAATTCGATACCAAAGTCACCGCGTTTAAACAAACTATTACAACCGAACCGGCTACTCTCAGGGAAGCAACAGTCTTCGGAATTTCCCAATTGATTGAGAAAGTGATCTAACATGTATTACAACTCTTTAAAATGTCGATATGTAATAGTTTACTATAGGCTACCGTTCAAAAATACACATAAATATGACAAAAAGGAGCCTTACCTTGCCGAGGACTGTCAGACTGTCCGCTCTACACTCTGCATGTGTTGTATTGTGTTTTCACATGAGAAAGGTGTGTGTTTTCCTGTGTAAGGCAGTGTGTGTGAGTGAGATCATAAGAGGACGAACAAGCCCTGATACCGTCGCTCTACAACGCTCCCTACAGGACGACTCACACAACTACAAAAGTATCACAGGAGAACTTTTTTCTAGAAATAAATCAGTAAACCGTCGTAAACAAATATATGAATTGTACTTTTGAAATATGTTTAAATCATGTACATTAATGTGAGTTCAGCAGTCATGTGAACAAACTAATAAAGACTGTTGTTCTTCACACAAAATATAAAAAGCTTGTTTCCGCCACAGAATCAAAAAAATAATTAAAAAAATGGGAATTGCAAGCTTTTATCTGGCAAATCTGACATTATATAAATATTTTTTTATATATATTGTATATATATATATATATATATATATATATATTCCAACTTTATAGGAATTAAAAAAGTAAAATTATATGGTTTTACAAAGCCAATTAGCACATATAAAAAATTATCTGGCCGTTAGAAGGTCTTAAAATTAAATAAAGCCAAAAGAAAACCCAATGGTGACCTAATCAGTTGCTTGTACGGCCACTTTTAGCAGCATTAAATTAGTAACAATGTAATCATCTCTGAATGACTTTGCAGTCTTCACATTGTTCTGGAGGGGTTTTGGCCAACTCTTCTTTGATTCTTTTCTTTTTCAGTAGTTCTGGTTCTGCATGACCCAATTTTGACAAGCTTTAGCTGTCGGACAGATGGCTTCACACTAGTTTGGATTTGCCTAAATGTGCGGCACAGTGAATTATGATCAAACATCTCCATTTTGGTCTCGTCTGTCCAAAGGACATTTTTCCAGAAGAGGGAAGAAGCTTTCTCCTATGTCAACCCTTCCAAACATGCTGACCCATCTTTTTCTAATTGTACTGCCATGAACTTTAACACGCTGTGTGGACTGTATAATATGTAGCCTAGCCTCTGACATTTGGGTGAATTTGCTAGGACGTCCACTCCTGAAGACTGGCAACTGTCTTGAATGTTTTACACTTGTAAATAATCTTCCTCAACGTAGAATAATGGTCTTCAAAATGTTTGGATTTGATTCTCTAAGATCATTGCTGATGTCTTTTCTCCTTGGCATTGTGTTAACACACACCTGAATGCTCCAGACCAGCAAACCGCCAAATCGTCTATGCATTTATTTGATTGGCAGTGCCTGACTGCTTTTAATGGAAGCAGTAATGGCGTACTTAGTTTTTCACACATGCCTTCTCTATTTTGTCCTAATTTTTGTCAAATTAATAATGACGAAGTCTGTCATGTGTTGTTGTTCTACTATAGGTCATCCGGGTAATTTTTATAAGTAGCCGACTGTAAATTCAGATGAATTTTTTTTTCATCATGCAATTTCAGATGCAGCCATTGCAATGCTGCCTAAAAAAGGTGCTACGTTAGAAGGCAGAGAGGCGATTCTGAGCGTTAGAGGAGAACGCAAGGTAAAATACAAGAGGGATTATGAAAGTTTAATTTCTAAACTTGACAGCATTTTAAAAATGTGGCTCTCGTGAGTGAAAATGCTGAATAGCAGAATGTGTTTATTGGCGCTTGTTTACAGAAAAACAATTGAAGAGCACCGTGGAATGCAAAAACGAGTTCTACATGAACCCATCAAGTGCCTTAAAATGCTTCTAGTTCAGCAGGTTATAGCTATTATTATTGTCCTGTGACTGGATCTAGTGCAAGCATTAAATATTAATGCAGTGTTATTGACCCTAGTAGAGTGTGGTATTGTTTCTAACGAGAAATGACTCCCCTTGCAAGGAGTGTGTCTGTAAGTTTGAGTGTTCAAATGAAGCAGAAACAACTTTACATATAATGTACACTTTATGATCATGTCTCTATGTTTTCTTGCATTTGGGCAATGACACCATGCACCACAACAAAAACATGACTTGACTGCTTTATCTTAAAATCAATATCTCAGCAGAATATTTTCATGCTGCCGTGGCTTTAAACGAACAAGTGTCAGTTATATAACAGCAATGAGCTGAGTGAAGTAGTGTTGTGAAAGCCAGATGTCTGCAAAATAAACAATGTTACTGTAAGAGAGAGGCTGTGTGGTCTAAATACACTGTGTTTGGTTGGCATATTTCTGCTAACGTGGTAGATTAAAAAATAAAAACGTTTGCACAAACAAAATTTAGTAACAGTTTTTAACACTGATAATATGACATAAGAAGGATCTTGTGACTGAAGACTGGAGTAAAAAGTTCAGCTTTTCCCACACAGGAATAACTTAAATGTTTAAATATATTAAAATAAAAAACAATTAGTTAAAGAATATTACTGTTTTACTTGATCAAATGCATTGATGTATTCTAAAAACATTTTAAAAAATCGTACCACCACAAACTTTCGAACCTTGTAGATTTCACAACACAGTACAATTAATCGTGTGCAAGACTTTCACTGTTGTTAGTTTTATTCACCGTACGTGTAATCAAGTGAACTTGTCTAAACAGAAAGACTCAGTGTCAGTTATGTAACAGGTGTAACCCTGCAAAATAATCCCTATCACCAGTCACTACTGATATAGTATATAGTTAATACAATAATAAATCTCACAAGCAATTAAAAATGGCAAGTAACACATTGAATTAAATCAAATTTTGATTTGATAACACATAATCTTTGTTTAATCTATCACTTCATCTATCAGTGAGGTTTCCAGTGACTCCAGTTGTCCTCCTTCTAGCAACAAAAGTTGCATAATCTTAATAATTTGCATGCATCTTGTCTCCACAAGCACAATAAAACCAGTTCACACATGAAAAACATGAGTAACCAAGCACATGTAACATAACCATTTCAGTAAAATGATCAAAGTTGCAATTAGTAACAATCGTTTTCAGCTGATAATTCACTTTAAAATAATGAAAAACTAACTTATAAGAGGTCCTATTATTGCTGCAGTTGGTTAGAATTGGAAAACGTCTGAATTGAACAGTGTTCAATTCATTTTTGGCAGTTTAGTTGTGGACTGTGGTTCAACAGGTTTTCTTTATAGTATTAAAAGTAATTAAAGGAGTAGTTCACTTCTAAAAAAAACTTTTGCTGATAATTTACTCACCTCCATGTCATCCAAGATATCCATGTCATTCTTTCTTCAGTCGAAAAGAAATTAAGGTTTTTGATGAAGACATTCCAGGGTTTTTCTCCATATAATGGACTTCAATGGGAACCAAACGGATCAAGGTCCAAAAGACAGTTTCAGTGCAAACTGCAAACTGTTGAAAGGGCTTTAAACGATTCCAGACGATGAATAAGGGTCTTATCAAGCGAAACGATCGCTCATTAAAAAAAAAAAAGTTTAAGTTTTATACATAGTTCCCACAGGCCAATTAATATCACGTGACCTCCCCGGAGACGCTTTCTTTTACTATCTATGAGTTTTACCAGAGAATGTCATTTTATGTTTTACAATCAAATTTCAAATATTTATTTCTGTTTATAAAGTTACGCAAATCATGAAGAGAGAAAGTGAAAGAGATTATAAAGAGACTATTACCACAAGATAGAGAGGTACAATGAGAAAATTTCATTAACAAATGGTGTGGATCCGTATGAGCTAACGAAGGAAGCACTGAGCACTGATTATGTAGCTTTGCCTCAGATACAGTATTTTCATGTGTACCATTATCTGATATTGGCTAGTAGTTTATACACATGTGAGCGAAGTGCAGTCAATGGAAAAGTCGTCATCATATATGAATGTTGTGATGTTTCTGCTAATTTTAAGTGAACATGAAAAGTACCAAAGTAAAAAATCTTACCTGAGGCAGTTCTGGACTCAAAATCTCATCCCTGTAAACGCCCAAGCTTCAACATGGATCCCCGAACCCATTCTTTGTCCTCCTGGGTGACAGGTCTTTTGATGCCAGCTGAAACAATGGTGTAAAACTGGTTATAATGATGAAATGAATAAAATGAGAGTAATGATCATTTATTTATAGCACACAATCTAAGCATTAAAAAAAAAATCACAGTGTACATCTCAGCCTCACTGGTCAATTTCAATATGGTGATAAAGCTTATGATCATATTTTTTTAGCTGCACTACAACACACCGTGAATGTATGTTAGAAGAGTTTCATAAATACGATTAATATTATTAGCAATAGCTTTAAACCACATTACGCAGTTAAAGTAGTAGTCCACTTAAAAAAAACAAAAAACTTTTGCTGATAATTTACTCACCCCCATGTCACCCAAGATGTCCATGTCTTTTTTTTTCAGTCGAAAAGAATTTTTTTTAAAGAAAACATTCCAGGATTTTTCTCCATATAATGGACTTCAATGGGAACCAAACGGTTCAAGGTCCAAAAGACAGTTTCAGTGCAAACTGCAAACTGTTGAAAGGGCTTTAAACGATTTCAGACGATGAATAAATCGTTTGAATCGCAAACTGTAAAGATTTATTAACACTTATTAAGACTAAATGGCATTTGTCCACTCCCGCCAAGGCATGTGATTGGGGAATCCTGCATGACCCAAGGGCAAAGCAGGAATACACTGAGCGCACTGGTGTTGTTATACAAGAGGGGACTGTTGCTGTCTGATATACTTGGTGGATCTCAGGGGAACCAAGGGAGAGTAGGGACTTTTTCATGGAGTTCGATGAAGTGGTTGGTTCTCTGGTGCTAAAACAAACTCACAACTACTGGCATCAGATTCAAGGAAACCTGCACCTGACCAGAGCTAACAGTTACAGCTGGTGTGGACTCCTCTAGATTTTGTCCTTCTACCAGTGCTCAAAGACCCTACATGGCCTCTGAACATTGACACGCTGGAAGTATTTCATAAAGATTGTATCCTACCATACATTCTCTCACACTTTAAGTACTGTAGAACTTGTCTTGCAAATAAATGTATTATTAATGTTTATTTTACAGTATGTTACATTTGTTGCATGTACTTGCATTGTAATAACAGCAATGCATAATTACATGCAACTAACCCTGAACCAAACCCCAATCCTATACCTAACCCTATAGTAAGTACATGTAGTTAATTAATATTACTCAGAACTTCAATATATAACTACACGGTTAAAATAACACCGTAAAGGGTTAGTTCACCCAAAAATGAAAATTCTGTCAGTGATTACTCTCCCTCATGTTGAGTAATCACAAATTACCACAAATTAAGATTTTGTGATTAAATCTGAGAGCTGGATCACATATCTTAATTTGTGTTCTGAAGATGAATGAAAGTCTTACGGGGTTGGAACAACATGAGGGAGAGTAATTACTAACAGAAACTCATTTTTGGGTGAACTAACCCTTTAAAATAAAACTATAAATGCAGTTATTTATATAGACATGAATTAAACCCAGAAATTCATGTATATACACTAACAGTTAACCTATCTAATTTCACAAAGAATGGGTGTTTGTAAATTTGTAAGACAAACACACACTTTCAGTATCTTGTTAATATTTAGTTTGAACTGGTATGGAATGTGGTCCAAAATGTGAAACAATTTCAGTCGCTGAATAGACCGCTCCACATGTATCCTAGCTTTTGAAATGAATGTGTTATAGTTCACTTCCTCCTGCGTAAACTGTCCATTGACGAGGAAAGACGGGATGTTCAGGGAAACTCCTTCTGGCAAAATGTCCCAAATTGTGAAGCCCTTGTCTGCCATAATCATATCGCCAGGATGTAAATGTTGGAGAAGTCCACAGTCAGCTGTTATTTCCTTGTCTGAGGCACTCCCACCGTACAGGTCACTGGCAAAGGTAATACATCCATTAGGCGCAACACCGATTAAAGCCTTAAGTGTGGTTCGTCCTTTGTAGTGGCTGTACAAATGGCACTGTGCATCAAGCGTCACCGTGTTAGAGACGGCAACCTCTGTGCAGTCGAGCACGATCCTACAGTTAGGGAAGGGCTGGAAGCAGTCTGGCAGTGATGTTTGATTCTTGGCTGTGGAGGGGATGTTGTTCTCAAACAAACCGACATACAAAATATCATACAGGGCACTAATGATGGTGGTGAAGATGTTGGTTACTGTGGCTGTGCTACAATTAAACCTTGTTGCAAGGTCTATGTGGCCGCAATTTAGTCTAAGCTTCATTAAGGTCAGGAGCAATTGATCAACTAAGGGCATAATTTGGACAGTCCAATCATCAGAATGATATTGTAGCTCAAATTTAGAAAGAATCGATTCCAAAAACAGGACAGTGGCAACATCAGGCAGTCCAGTAAAATACTGAACTCTGTCAGGACTATCAGAAATTTGAGTGAAGGAAAAAATTTGCTTCTGTTTCTCTAATTGTATTTTCAATTTTTCATTCTCTTCCCTGAGCATCTCATTCTCCACCTTAAGTGCCACAAGACTTTTTGAAGAACATGGGGTCTCTACAGTTGTCACCATGTCAGCATCCGGTCCCTCATCCTCACTGTTGCTAGGGACCATTTGTTTCTTTCGTTTTGGAAGATGGCTCTTTGGGTTCTTTGGGAATTGGAAAGTCTTCCCCTCATTTGATGGCCCAGCAGCTTTTCCATTCCATTTGCAGTTTGGGATGACATTTTCACGTCTGTAAAAAATAAAAAAAATTAAATATTACTTTTTATAATTTTTAGAATCAAATTACATTCATTCACCAAAGGGATTTTTTTATTATTTAAAGGTTGTACCATGTTCCTATTGACTTATTTCAGGTGAAATTCTGACAATACCTCGCAGCTCGCTTGCTTTACATACAACAATCAAATAGAACTTGCCTTTTGCATTTTTATTTTGCTTTTCCCTCTATTGTACCGAAACGTGACCTCAGAACCGAGATATGAACCGAACCGTGACTTCTGTGTACCATCAACCCCTACTGAAGAATATTATTAGAATCTGCATATCAGTCCATGTACAACAAGTAACTTGTACATCATGCATAAAATACACCAATGATATAATATAAACCCATTTGTTTTAATTAACCCAAATAAGTTCTTTGTTTAGGTCAAACATTCCCAAAGTCTCAATGACAAGTCACTGGGTCATCTGCAAGCCTGATGGTTCTGTCAACTGCTCACATGTTGGTGTGCTTTTCTGTTCTACTGTGAGTTCATCAACAACTTGCACTCAACAAAAAGCAAAATGGGTACTCCCAACCATCAACAAGGTGGACTATGCAGAAATAAGACACAGTTTTCCACACCAGCTACTAAAAAGAAGAGAATTGATTGATCACAAATGACAACCCGAAAACCCTGCTTCTAATTCATTATCGCTTATGGTGGTAGCATTTAGCTCCAAAAATGCTTTCCTCTTTTCTGCCCGTATATATATAGAAATTAAAAAAAATAAAATAGAAACATTTATAAATAAACTTATGTACAAGACAAATATGTTACATTTTTACAACGAGTTTGTCTATTTAATATGTAAAAGTGATTCAAAATTGTTTATCAGTGTGCTGTTTTGTTTACCTGTTTGTGCGGCCTGTGGTTTGTTTCAAGTTGCTTTCCGATTTCCTTGGTGTCAAACATTCAGCCAACTTAAGGGAAGGTGCCCAATCCGGATTGGTTTGGTCAAATAGGTCTGATGGTTTGCCTAAATTAATCAAACGTGAAATCAAGCACAAAATAAATCATGTCCTAATAATATGTTAAATCTAAAGCACAGTACAGTTTGACATTTTGCATATTTTACGTAATTATGCAGCAAAAATTAACAAGAAATGCTAGCATTTCTCAAGAACTTTAGATTTAAAGCCAGTTCTTGGAACTGCATTTAATGCTTTTTAATTATATTAGCACAGTGACAAATTAACAAATTATTTTTAATACCGCACGGACACCCTGGATCTCTGTTATTATTTTCGAGATTTTGACCGGATGTTTTGGTAAATGGACAAACAGCTGTTTTTTTTGTTTTTTTTTTCAGGCGTAACGAGACGTTTATTTAAGTCACAGATATTTTACAGTATAGATCTTTTTACAGAAGCAATGCTCTTTTTGTGAACATTGTTTTGGCCCACCATAGAAATATTATTATCTATTTAATCCATTTGCATTGCCCGCGAGAACCTCGGACGTGACGACAGCGATCCCCCTCATAACAGAGTATGGATTATGGAACTCACAAGTTACCAGCTTACACAAGATAGTACTGAGTAACTTACGTCTGTCAACATAATAAGATACGTACCTGACACGAAATGCTCTGAGCAAATTCTTGAGTGTTTTGAGGGAGTTTCTTTCCTGTTTATCCTCGCCAGCCATAACCTCCGTCGTTGTTCTGACAAAAACTTAGTCTTCTCACATTCATGGAGTCTAATGACGGGAATACTGTAAAATCCAAATTTAACTGAACCTCCGGCACGATTTGAACATCCATTGACCCAGCAGGAGATGACCATTTTCACGTTTTAGCACGAAAATCACTTCACTTCGTTTAATTCGTATTGTTTCTTCTAATGTTCTGCCCTCAGCAATGGCGCCTGGTCGGCAAATGCCCGATTGCCCGTATGTTGTGACGTCATGTGGGAACTATCCTATCAGGCTTTGGAAGTTCAAATGCTCAGCAGCAGCCCTACGCATCCGCCATTTTGGGGTGAAAGCAACGCGGCAGTATATTACATATATTTAGTCCAGTGCAGAGGTCATTTTTAGGTTGAAATAATTAGGTGGTTATTTTAACTCACAATAGTTAACGTTATAGCAGTTAAAAAGAAGTTTCTACTTAACCAGGCTTTCCCCCACAACTTAAAACAGGGAAGTTCAAGGATTTAATTAATTATATTACTCTCCACATTAAGTGTGACAGGTAAGAATAAAGTGATTATCAGTTTATAAAGTTATAATTAGAAGTTTGATCGTTTCTATGAGGTACACAGTACATACAAAAATAAGTTATCAATGAAATAAAAGAATTTAGCAAATAAATGTAATTGTACTAAAATGTAAATGTAAATACAATAACAGCAATAGAATATCTTTTTTTTCAGTATTATCATATATTAATGACCGTTAAATTTAAGACGGTCGTTAATATAAGTAAAACTGCAAAAAAATAATAAACAAACAAAAAAAAAACTGTTATCTGTGCTGTTGTCCAGTAACTCCAGCTGGAATTTTCACCCCAAAATGGTGGCCGCTTCCTAAGCGGCACCTAGTGGCTGTTACCAAAAAAACATTAAAGTTTCGCCTCTTGTTCTTCTATACTCTGTTCTGTCTCTGTTCTGTGTGACTTTCCTGTTCTAACTTGTTCATCAATGAATCTTTTTCCGAGTCTCTTCCATTTCGTTCGTTGAATGAAGCAAATGACTTCCTCAGAACTATGTTATATGGAGACAAGGAATTTTGTTTGCATAATAATTTGCATACTTTGGAAGAGTAGACTAATACGCCTATTACAAAAGTATTTTACAGTACATTTCACGTGTATGAATAACTGTGTATTCAAACATTGTTTTGTCTTATTTACTTACAGTAATTCTGTTAAAAGAAACTAGGCATAATAGCTACTCTAAATTGCACTTAAAAGTAATTTAACAAACCAAGTCATATTTAAAAGTTTTTTTAAAAAAACGTTTTAGGATATGTCAAAGTAATTAAGGTCTAGATAGCCTATGTTTGCATAAATCACTTTGATATTTGCCTTAGTTTCAGCTGATACAGCTCACGTGATCAATGACAAACGATCCGATGCCTGAATTTCGGTTGAATCCCTTTGCGTGTCAGCGCGGTCTGGTTAGTTGAATTTTGAATTGTGTAGTGTGTAGGCTACTCTGGCCTACATTATATTTAATTTGTCCATAGATAGTTTTTTTTTTTTTTTACTTTTTTGCAATTTTCTTTAATGTTGATGTGGTTAACTTTTAACCAACACACACAAGACATCTACAAAGAAAATATTCCTCCGTTACGCAGTTGATAATATTATATTTCCAGTTTTATGAGCCAGCAGATGACGCTGTTGTCTTAGAATCTTAACTCGGAACAATCAGGTGAAATCACCAGAGCTTCTCTCACATCCCTTCCCTTACTATTACATTTCCGGGAACACTTCATAATAAGGTCTCATTTGTTCAAATGATTTAATGTATTAACTGACATAAACCAAGCCCATAACCATGTCTTGAACATTTGACAGTGTTTCTATGAAATTTAAGTTGGGAAACAGTCATTTTTAACTACTTGCAAATGGTTCTTCTGTCTTCACGTTATCAATGAGCAATATGCCTACATTTATAAATATATCTGGGTGTCCACAGAGGTGGTCACAACTGGACTCACTGAGGTAAAGACACTAATCATTGACCGGCTTGTCCCCTCAGGCTCATACTATTTACAGTAAATCACATGCTTTGTCATAGTTCTATCCGAGTTAGTGAATTCTCAGCATGGCTGCAATCTTTGGTATTTGGCCCTTTCTGGGGAACATTTCCTGTACTGGTCTGACCAGTTTGTGCTTATTAAAGGGGGGTATCTGTAGCACATAACGCAAAAAGGACATATTTGTAATGTAAATGTAGTTTCAAAGAAAGTGAAGCATTTCTGGGAAAGACAGCAATCACATTAGCCAGAAAACACAATTATATATTTTTATTATATTAATATATTGTATCTGCTTTTCCAAATAGAAAAAAAAAGACAAACCATGAATGAGTTTATACAAACTATACAGTTATTAAAACACTGCATCTTTTTAAAAGGTATGGTGTATTCGGTACAAATAAATTAAACTGGATGGGGATGGAAATGTTACTGAAGTGCTTATATCCAGTAAATGATTAGGGATTGTTTGCCTAAAATTGAAATTTCTCTTATTGACTACTCAGCTTAATATCAAAACCCATCTCTGAAAGACAAATGAAGATCTTTTTAATGAAGTCTGAGAGCTTTCTGTCCCTCCATTGACAGACTACGAAACTACTTTCAAGCCACAGAAAGGTAAAGACATCATTAAAGTAATCCATGTGACTTTCCATGTGTGTTCCAAAGATGAACTAAGGTCTTACAGGTTTGGAAAGACATGACGGTGAGTAGTTAATTACAGAATTGTAATTTTTGGCTGAACTATCCCTTTAAGAACTTTTTCTGTGTAATGCCAATTGCCAGGTGAGGGCAGCCGGAAACTATTAAAATCTGCTATCATAATTACAAGAAAAGTACTTCCTTTTCTCCGGTCTGGATTCTATTACGGTTTCCTATTAGTCATGTGATTAAAATACTTGTCCATTTTGTACTTTATTTCTTATTTGAAAAGGAATATCATGTATAAAGGATGTTTTCAATAGCCCATTGAAAAGATGGCAAATCAGCACTGTATGTAAAGGTGCCCCCAATATCACATTTTAATAAAGTTCCTGTGTGCAAGCACTTATGTCAACTTTACACTGTAAAAATTGCCATGTATTCAATAAAAGGGGGCTTAATCCTGCATCTGTATGTCTTTATGATGATGACAATATGGCATTCAGAAGCACAGCTTTAAGCCTTCCACCATTTTGCAGCTCATTAAGTTTGAATTAAACAAATATAGACATTTTTCACTTTGACAGACCTTTCACTTTAACAGCATGTACTCACTGCTAAACATTCTTTGCATCAGCTTCTTGATTTATGTTCATCTTACACGCTTTTCCAGTACATTACAAAAATCTTCCTCATACCTAACATTCAAAAATATTAAAATTTTTTTCATTTTCAGTAACTGTAAACCAGTCTAACCAGTGACCCCCCACCCCCCCCCCCCACACACACACACACACACACACACACACACACACACACACACATATGACAGGAACTGAGCTCACTAAAGCCGTCTTGCAGCTTAGTATATATATATGTGTCATATATTAGACAGAGACTTAGAGACCATCATTTTGTCTTTTGAAGCAAGAGATGGAGGATCAGGATGAAAGCAGTGGCTCTCAAAGGTAAACTGGAATCAAATACTTGAGAGAAGCTTATTTTATATATTTATATTTTGAATGGACATTTTTGGAACATGTTTGTTTTGTGTAACAATAGGAATACAGGCACAAACATGGATAAAGAAGAAGATGAAAAAGAAGATGAAGAAGAAGGTATAAAAGAATTAATTTTTATCATTTACATGCATTCATAATTTAATTTCTCAGACAACGAGTAAACTATAAACCATGTTTGGGATGATTTTATATATGTATATATATATATATATATATATATATATATATATATATATATATATATATATATATATATATATATAACTGTAAACTAGCTCTATTACACCTTGATTTGCACATAAAAAAGGCCAAAGCTGCAACATTGGCTCAACCAGTTGTGTGTGTTTGTCATCTGGGTGGCGTTCAGAACACCCATTTAAAAACAAAATAATCTGATATTATATTTTCAGTTCTGTTTGGTGTCAGCGGCAGTGAAATAATACGCTTCATCTTTAACAAAAGCATTTTTCCAAATATTCCCTCAGGTCACATTAGATTCACTGACGTAGGCCCGCACTCAGTGCGCTTCCAATGGGGAGATCCAGATGTGGCTGCGAATGGACAACAAAAATTCGAAATCAAATGGAAGAATGAAGAAATAGATTATACTAAAACAACGCATGAAAACCATTTTGAGATAAAACGGCTTTCGCCTGGCACAAGTTATAACATCATTGTAGTGGCGGTTGAGGAAAAGAAGAGTTTCTCTGCATCTGTGTGTACAGGTAAACTAGCAAGCTGCTTACATTTGTCATGTAAATTATATTATGGTGAAGTACTTTTAAATTATAAAAGCTACATGATGCATTTTGTTACTAGTTATAAGTTAAGTTAAAATAAAGAACATTTAAAGTTGATAAGTAAATTTAATCTTCAAACATGTAAGAGCCATTGTTTTGTCTCAAGATGTACACCAGGAATGTTTTATTTTCTAAGGCATGTTTATAAAAGCTACTTAAATGTTCTAAATGAACTAAGGTCTACTCCTGGCTTAATCTAAGCCCTGTCTGTGTAACCAATGTGAACACTCAAAAAAATTATGTTAGCTTTAATTAACTTCACTATACCAACAGATTCCAAAAATTAACTTTTTTATGTCAACAGGTTGCACATAACTGGGTTATGTTAAATAACATAATGATATGTGGACTTTAATTAACTTTTTAATGTCATCGGGTACTAATATGATGACTTTAAATAATTTTTTAGGTCAACAGGCTGGCTGCATATAACTGGGTTACGTTGAAGCAGTGTTAAAGTTAATGAGACAATTAAGTGAATAATTGAGTATTATTAAAGACACCTGATATTAACAAGCAGAATCACTGAAGGAGAAGACTGGAATTTAAAGTAACCATCATGGTGATAAGTGTGTGTTTTAATTGGGCTTTTGACCCTCACATCATTGACTTTAGATTTTGTTTGGCTGCTTTATCCGAGTTATAACTGCCAGATGAACAAATAGAAAAGGTCATCTGCATGGTGTTGGTTGTGTTTTAACATAATCATTATATCACAATCATTTGACCTGAATCACTGAACTCATATAGGATAGAACTCTATTTCTGAGTTAAGTTTACCTTATGGATTAAAGCAGCACTGTCATTGTAGAGAACACCATTTTTAACCTTTTTTTCAATGAAATCCACTTTAAAAAAAGAAACTTCTTGAAAAAAGTTTATGTAGACATTAAGAACATCATAGACAGACATCAAGAATCAGACTGTGAATCTCAACAATGGTGACACATATAAAGCATGTTGCAGTGCATTCTGGGTGGCATCAATCAAAACTCATTCATGGCTCCCATCATGCATTGTTGCATGAATAAATAATGAGCTTTTGTTCAGAGGTGTTCTGTTTGTCACCATTGCTGAGATGCATATGTTAATTATTGATGTCTGTCTGCATACAAATGTTTTTTTTAGATGTTTCTTTTTTTGATTTGATCATTTGGATTTCATTGTAAAGGCTAAAACTC
Organism: Pimephales promelas; assembly: GCF_016745375.1. Next base: position 8,058,084 of record NW_024121211.1, on the reverse strand, counting down.
AGAAATAGGGTTCTATACGAGTTCAGGTCAAATGATTGTGAAATAATGATTATGTTAAAACAATCAACACCATCAGATCACTACAAATCTAAAGTTAATGATGTGAGGGTCAAGAGCCCAACTAAAACAAATACTGATCCCTATAATGGTGACCTAAAATTCAGTTTTTCTCCTTCAGTGATTCTGCTTGGTAACATCAGGTGTCTTCAATAATGTTCAATCATCAGCCAATTATTCATTTAATTATCTCATTAATTTTAACACTGTTTCAGTGTTCATTTAACACTCAGAGTGTAATTGGGTCGCTTAAAATTACTTAATTCCATTGTTGAAGTTACATGAACAAATTATGTTTGTTAACCCAGTTATGTGGAACCTGTTTACATGAAAAAGGTAATTAAAGTCAACATATAATTTTTTGAGTGTATTTGAAGCACATTCAACAGTCTTTGGGACTGGATTATCAAATTAAAAAAATTATGGTTCACTGATCTCATGAAATCAAGACTGAAATTACCCATTGTCAATCTGGAAAATGTGTTAAAGTCAGCATGAAACAGAAGTTATGATAGTCTTTTTTTCCTTGAAAACTAAAAACTGTCGGCGGGACTTGATTTTGTCCATCGGCACTGATTGGGTCATTGGATAGTTGTGGTTTGCTATTGCTGTGATCACATGCGAGAAGTTGTTGCAAGAAGAAATTACAATGATTTATGTAACAATGAAATCGAAATGGGCTGTATTTAATTATAAATGGTTTATCCACATGGTTATTTTTTTAAATGAATGTGCTCACATAATCTTAAATCAAAATAAATAGCAAAGGCAGGACAATGTCACTTGCATGAGATCGAGGTCTCTGCAGAACAAAAGTGGGCGTTACTAAATTTGTGGGCGTCTTCATACTGGTGGGTGTTTCTAAATCATGCAATGAAAATTATGCCTCTTACCTGATCCCACCCCTAAATACTTCCCTCTCAATCATAAATCTCTCATATGCTTTACTAACTCTGTTAAAAAAAAAACAAGATGAATATGTTTTTCTCCTCACACTATAATTTATAACTCTTTTACACTTTAATTTTATTAGCAGTAGCTATCTTACATATGGTGACGACTACTCATTGAGACATTATACTCTACTTAAGCAATATCGGAAAAGCAAAAGTGCTGCTCTTCCGAAAAAATGTGTGAAATAATTAAATGACTAATTATTGATTATTAATGCTCAGTTGCTCACCAAAGGAGCTTTACTGAATCAGATTCATTGACTCACTCGTAAAGATTTGACGCCACCTGACGTAACAATAACTTACACAAAAAGTCTCAAAGGTGGGTGGTATTATTTATTCTTTGTGTTTACTCATGTGTTTTTGTTTGCCCGAAAGCAATACCAGCGCCTGAGAATTTTGAATATGTGCCAATGGATGCAACAACTGTAAAGCTAAATTGGACGCCACCACAAAAAATGGATCCCAGTCTCTACAAAGTCCAAGTGATTATGTATAAAAATGAAGAGACGGAATCAGCGACTCTGAAATCAAATGAAAAAACACATTTAATGAAAGATCTTCTTCCTGCTACTGAATACAAAGCTACAATAAACACAATACTGAATAATGGCAAACAGAGTGAACCAGCCGTTTTAATCCTCCACACAAGTAAGTGACTGCTTTAGGAGCCTGCTCATTTACAGCCAATGCATTTTCATAATATTTAGCCAATGTGCAAATGAATTGCTATGCAGAAAATTATGTTTTATAATCCCCTACAGAGCCACTCCCACCTGAAAACATACAGATCAAAAATGATGCCACCTCAGTTTTTGTGAAATGGTTTGATCCGATCATTGATGACAAGATCCCGCACAGATTCAGGGTGATGTGGAGAAGCGAAGCTAATGCAATGGAAACTTTTACAGATAAGGCAGAGGTTACTGTATTGAGTTTAAAACCAGGAACTGAATATTCCTTCTCTGTCTGCACTGTAGTTGAGTTAAATGGCACAAAACTTGAGAGTACTCCGGTTACAATCACACATCGCACAAGTGAGTTACTGTTTGTCCTAATCAAAAAAATAAGACCAATATGACCCTGCTGAAAAGACCAACATACTGATCTAGGTTGGTTTAGGTTAGTCCTGCTTTGGTGCTAACTCAAAAAGTAGCCTATAGCATGATGCTAATTGCATGAACTGATCAGATGAATATCCTGAATGCGGTTCTTGTTCAAAGAAGTGCAAAAGGTAAACTAGTTATGACGCTTTTTTGTGTCACCAGCATCCAAAATATACAGCATTTGTTGGTCTTTTCAGCAGAAAATGAAGCATTTCACACACTCATTACTTACAATGATTTGAAACAGATATATGAACTCATAATCTTGTATTTTAGGCATAAATATGGAGTCTCTTTTAAGAGAACTGGGACTACAAAACTCCCTGAAGAATAAACTGACTTTACAGTCTGTGTTGGAATTGAGGAAACCAACTGATGAGGTCCAAACTGCACACAGTCTTAGATCTTTGCCGTGGCTTTTCCTCAGAAAGCTCATGATGGTCAATTCATCAGCCAGAAATGTAAAATGTGCTTCAAATTCAGATCAGAAAGGAATGAATCCACTAGATTTGATCACAGCTCTGTTCCACTGTGCTGATCCTTTCCTCCAGCAAGAAATGGCTCTAAAAATGTCAATGTGTCAGTTCTCTGTGCCTTTGCTGCTGCCAAACTGTGACACAAAGGAGTGCACGTTGATGCTTTGGGCCTTGAGGGACATAACAAAACAGTTTAGATCTTATTCATTGGAAGAGGACAGTTTAGAGGAAAACAGCATCGTACTAACTCATTTGCCGCTGATCTCTTTCGTCAGACTTGGAAAAAGCAGTGTGTCCAAATCTGAGTTTTTGAACAAACTCCTCAGCAACAATCAGCATCATCATGACACTTTTTATCACAAGGAACTGGAAAATGGGAACATTCCAAGAAAGATCTCCAATGGGCTTGTTGAAATGAGCTGGTATCTCCCTGGCGGCAAGAAAACTATTGACAAATTCAAAGAGCCGGTAGCCGTAGCAAATCTCCGTGGGGATATTTCTGACTTTAAGGCCCAGTTCGACTTCTTGAGCCAAACATCCTCTGCAGTTTTTCTGTTCTGTGATGATTTGGACTCAAATCAGACATTTCTGGAGTCTCTGCAAATTAGTTCGAAATTGGTTCTGGTTTGCAGCACAGACAGATCAACGTCAGGAGAGAATTTGACAAAGTTCAAACCATACTCCGAAATCCTTAGGGATGGAAGCATGAATGATTTTAGGTTTGTTGATACTCTACAGAAGGCCGTTGTTGATATACTTGCAGATTCTACTAAAATTAGTATTGAAAAGATGTCAGAGATGGCGCAGAGTCTAGGGATTCTTGTCGATGAAAACAATACCATTTGTCAAAATGCAAAGAAAAGGGCAGATCTGATCACACAAGAAATCACAAATATACCAGAATACAAAAGGAAGGAACTGCCATTGCAAGACAAACCATGGAAGGAGTTATCCAAACTTGAGAAAGAGATGTGTCGACTCAAGGCAAAGAATCAAAACATTGAGCACTACAAGAGTGAACTTAAAAGCCAAATCCAAAAACTACGAAAGCAACAAGGAAGCAACAACATGAGAGAAACAATGAATCAATTCATCTCTGGCCTGAACTGCTCCCAATATGAGCAGTTATATTTTCTCAAATGGATGAAAATAAATTTAGATCATCTAACAAGAAAGCGCCAGTTAAGGCTTGATGAGCAGTATAGGAAAGTATGTAATAATCCCAAAGAAAATAAAGAACATCTCAGTGATCTCGAAAAAGAGATTGCCAGTAGCTCTTTAGGAGTTCAACACTTCATGAGGGAGTTGAGTCAACTCTATGAATCAACACACTCCAAAAAAAACAAGATGTACCCTGCCCTGAAGAAATTGCCAGAAATATGTGCTCAGTTGATGCTGACCGGGTTCCCTGTAGAACTTATTGACGGAGACGCATCAAACATTCCACTGACGTGGATTAGAGATGTGCTTACGGCACTGAACAAACTGACAGCACCTCACAACAGGATACGAGTTATAACAGTTTTAGGAGTCCAAAGCACTGGTAAGTCTACACTCCTCAACACAATGTTTGGAATTCAGTTTGCTGTTAGCAGTGGAAGATGCACAAGAGGCGCCTTCATGCTTCTAATAGCCGTATCCGAGGAATTCCGATCAGAGCTTCAATGTGACTACATCCTTGTGATTGACACCGAGGGATTAAAATCTCCGGAGTTGGTAAAGCTAGCAAATAGTTACGAGCACGATAACGAACTTGCGACTGTGGTTGTTGGGCTTAGCGATATTACTATTGTCAACATTGCCATGGAGAATGCTACAGAAATGAAAGACACTTTGCAAATTGTCGTCCATGCCTTTCTCCGCATGAAAGAGGTGGGGAAAAGGCCCTGTTGTCATTTTGTGCATCAAAACACTGCAGATGTCGCCGTGTATGAGAAGACCTTGAAAGAGAGAAAGATTCTCTTGAAACAACTAGATGAAATGACAGAAGCAGCTGCTCGAATGGAGAAAGTTGGCCACAACAAGAAATTTACAGACATTCTGGAGTATAACATTGATAGAAACAACTGGTACATCCCTGGATTGTGGCTTGGAGTTCCACCAATGGCACCTGTTAGTACTGGTTACAGTGAGGAGGTCAGTAAGTTGAAGGATGGGATACTTAACCTTCTTAAGGTGACCAGAGTCCCAGCACAGAATTTGATGGAATTTGAAGAATGGATACGAAGTCTCTGGAAGGCTGTCCAGTTTGAAAACTTTATTTTCAGTTTTCGTAACAGTCTTGTCGCTGAAGCCTACTCCAAACTTTGTGTTGAGTTTAACAATTGGGAATGGGCCTTCAAGAAGCACATGATTGGCTGGTACACAAAATCTGAAACCAAAATCACTAACATGAGTGTAATGTCAGTGCAGGCAAGAAATGCATTTAATGTTGACAGAGTAGTGGCCGATTTAAAAGATAAAGCAAGTAAAGAGCTTGACAAAGAGGAGGAAAGCCTTTTGGGTAAAATTGCGAAATACTTTGAAAGCGAGGATGAAAATATTTACCTCGTTGAAAATTACAAGGAGGATTTTTTAAACAGTGCAAAGGGGCTTCGAAGGGAGACTGAGACGGATCTGCGAAACAAACTGGAGAATGCCGTATTGATACAGAAGGGAATTGAAAAGGTGGAGGTTATAAGACAAAATCAAAGGGATACCATGAAAGAAAAAGTGCTCAACTTGATCAGTGCCTGCAAGAATACAAAACACAACCTCTCTGATAGTGAACTAAATGAGGAATTTAAAAAAATGTGGGACGACATTGTGAAGCAGTTTTCCCTCACAGCACTACCAAGTTGTGATTTGGGGAAGGAAACATTCAGATTCCTACACAGCAACATGGAAACAAAAGGTGGAGCCGTACGTGAGATGCTGCTAAGTGTCACCAGTCTAGATCAGTGCGGCACTGGACCTTTTTATGCAATGACTGTAAAAACGAATATATTCAAAAAACTCAAGAATTCCCTTATGCCTGCGCAGAGGAATAAAAACCACAAATTCATACAAATGTCATGCGACAGAATAATAAATGAGAGCAAAGTATTCATTTCGTCTAAAACAAGTGCAAAATTAGACTATAGTGCTGACATACAAGAACTGTTGTGCTTCATTGACAAGAAATTGGAAGACTGCAAGGGTGTAGAGATCAGCCCTGAAATCGAAGCGTCTCTCAAGATCCACATTTGCGGGATTGCAGCAAGAGCTTTCCAGAAAATGCATGACTACTACATACAGAAAACTGACCCTTTGACATCTCTTGAAAGGTGCAAAAATCAATGGTTAGCTGATTTTAAAGACCTCTACTACCAGCGAGACCAGTGTCAGAACAAGGCCGAGATGTGTGCCCAGCAGTGCTTCGCCCCTGCCGTGATGGACTACATCCAGAAACGTCTCGGACCTGACATCGTGGATGAAATGTTGACAGGCGAAGGAGGCGTTGCATTTAGCACACGGACATTTTTCCAGTGTTCACTTTTAAAAGAACTGCTTCAGGATAAAGACTTCGAAAAGATTTTGGAGTATTCGTGGAATTACGAGATGTTTGTAACCGAGTGGATTTCAGAGAAGATCATTGAGCATTTTTCAAAGGATGATGCTCTTCTCAAGTTAGAGATGAAACATTTAAATGCAATTGTCAGCCAACTCAAAAGAGCAATTGAAAGTGCGAAAAGCATGACAAACAACAGCTGCAATTTCGTGACAAATGTCTTCAAATGTCTTGATAAAGAGCTGGTCATACCAATAGACACTCTCAGTGCTACTCTGGCTTTAAACAACTCAAACCCTGCTGAGTTTGCAGATTGCCTTGAATCTTCAATCGACAAAATGCACAAGACCTTGGAAGATCAGCTATGTAGTGTAAAGGATGTAAGGGTCACGCTAAGCAGACTCTCAATGAACAAACCTCAAGAGGTGCTCTTCAGCAGAGTGTTTGGCTGTGGGAAAAATTGTCCGTTCTGCAGTGCACCTTGTGAAGCCGGAGGAAAAGAACATACTGAGCATTTTGCCTCGGTTCATCGGCCACTCGGCGTCGCTAACAACAGTTGGATTGATACAAATAAATTAGTCGCTGACATATGCTCATCTCTTGTTGCTAGTGAATGTAGATTCCGCTGTGAAGACACAGGAAATGAATGGCATCCATATAAGGAATACAGACAAATCTATCCAGACTGGAGGATACAGCCTGACACTAGTATTGAGGCCACTGACTTCTGGAAGTACATCTTTGCCAAGTACAACAGCAAATTTGCTAAGATATGCAATTTAAAAGCAGCAGACATACCTCATGATTGGTGTGACATCACTGTCCATCAGGCAAATAAATCCTTGGATGATACATTCTTATTGAATTCACATAAATAATGACGATCACTGAAATCACTAACCAGGCCATTGAGACTTAATGAGACCATGGGTTATGGGGATTTAAAATATTGTACAGTACTTTTACTTAACAATCAATGAAGAAATATGCCTTGGAATCAGGAATAGGGCTTTCAATATTTTGTTGTGGACCCTGGACCCATCCCAACTCATCCTTAAGTGACGGCCTCATCGACACGACATCGATTGGCACAGATCCTCAACAACTCGTCTCCATACCGGCTTGATTACTTCGACTTCCAAACAGATGGAAATGGACAAATACTCTTAATGTTTCAATCTAATTTGAATTGTAATGCTGCCCGAATCACACACTGTTAATTCATTGGCCAGAGGAGAACTTGTCTAAGACTGAGCCTGGTTTCTCCCAAGGTTTTTTCTCCACTCTGTCCCTGATGGAGTTTTGGTTCCTTGCTACTGTTGCCTTGGCTTTTGACTTGCTTAGTTGGGGACATTTAATATTCAACAATATTTTTGATCTGTGTTGTATTATTTTCAGGTTATCACTCTGAAGCGGCTTTGATACAATCTGTATTGTAAAAAGCGCTATATAAATAAAGGTGACTTGACTTGAGCATCGCCATGTTCTTTTGTATTAGCAGTATTGGTTAACAAAGAAAATTATTTTCATTTTATTTTATATTACATTACTATTAATCATTGTTTGGATGAAACAAAATCAAATTACCTTTTGTAACATGGTTAACAGTTTGTCTTTGTACCATATCATGGAGTAGCGGAGAGATTTCTCACTGCACTGTACACTCTAGAAAATCTCTTACACTGTGTACAGTGTCATTGTTATGTTTGAAATGTTTTATTATTTTATATTTGCCATTCTAATGTGTCTACTTAATGTAAAAAACTCATAAGAATGAATAATGTTGAAAAAAAAATACTGAATATAATTACAGAAATATACTTAGAAATATACTTATTTAAAGCTATTGATCTTCATTAATTGGTCTCATGTGTTTCATAATATAAAGTACTTATCCATATGCGTGTACACACAGTTCATGATTTATTGAGTTGTAATAAAATGCACTTGTATTAAAATCTGCAAAATTTGTCTTTACACCAAACACTGTAATCCTAAATGACAAAAAAATAATAATAGTAATTCACTTGAAGGATAAACCTATATTTTAAGCACAACCTAATACTTACATTTTTATTAATTTTCTGTTTATTTAATTCAGTAACACAAAGAGAGAGAGAGAAAAAAAACTCAAGTACTTTAAAACTTTTAGTGGAATAATAAACTTTAAACAGGACAGTATATACATATATAAATTGTACAGTGTAATATGAAATTGTGTTCCAAATCAGGTCTTTAAGAGAAGAAAATCACTTGTTATCTGACAGGTAAATACATAAATGTCTCTGGTAAAATGACAAAAAAGCAGCTTAATTTTAATGAGCTGTCTAAATGTATGAAGATTTAAGGCAAATATATATTCTAAGCCATTGCATTAAAAGATATTTTCCTTTTTCTGTCTTGGCACAAAAGGTGTCATTCACATTACAAGTTTAGTTCGGAAATTAAAACTTGCTTGAAAGCTACACAAAAAGAAGCCTTCTAAATATCTTTCATTATTATTCATACAAGTGCTTAAATTTAAAAATTATAGGCAAACACTTGCGACAGGTTCATTTGAAATTTCGTCTGTCTAATTTTGAGCTTAAGTAGGCTATCCATCATGTATAAAGATAAAATTCTTCATTCATACTTTTTCTATTACCACTTGAAATTTTGGTAATATGATTAAGAAATGTTAAAAATCCTCAATCCAAACCATATTTTATCAAAATAAAACAGAGAAATAAAATGTATTGTGTGTCACAAACAATCAACATGACATTCACAAACACAAAAGCAAGAACAAAAAGCTAATTTCCTTCAGAATCAACCAGTTTCAGCAATAACAATACTAAAGGAGCTTTTGGTTGACAAGTCTTTACATGAACTGTTTTATTAGGCCCTCACACCTGTCAAACCCTTCAAAGACACCTGACATCACTTCCTGTTGAAAAGGCTAGCTGTCCACAACAGCTTTTTCAGACTGTTGAATTCTATCGTATTCTTCATGTTTCAATATTTCATGTTTCTTTGTTAAGAAAACACAAATCAAGCATGTGCAAAATATATCCCCACCTTCTCGTTCAGTCTTTAACAGTTGGTGGTCAGAAGTGGCGTTTCAGTGAGAATAGATGTGATGTTTCTTGAGTCAGAGTAACTGTCCTCTTCCTCAGAACTCAAGGTGCTTCCCAGAGTTGGGCGGCGTGATTGCTGAACCTTCCTCCTAACAAACAAATCACACACACACACTGACACTTTAGACCCCAGAGAGACCAGCATCTGCTATAGACCAGCATTGTAAGTGCACCCTCTGGTGGTGAGAATGTTAATATAAATAACCAGTCAAATGGCCACTCAAGAAATTGTATATCAATGGTGGGATGTAACCTAAAAGTAACGAAACCATTGACTGCTTACTATATTTTTCAGTAGTGTGGCAGTAGCACAGATGTTTTCAAGACAGTGTATACTTTTCCACTTTCAAGCTACTTTTTCCAGTGAGTAGCAGTAAATTGATCAAATAATATTATGACATCTAATTCTATATGAAGTGCCTTCATATAATTAACCAAGTAATCATATTCATTCATTCCATTGATTCATATTAATCATATTCATTCATTCATCGATTTATTCATATTAATCATGTTCATTCATTCATTCATTCATTTTAATCATATTTATTCATTCAATCATATTAATCATATTCATTCATTAAAATTAATCATATTCATTCATTCAAATTAATCATTATATTCATTCATATTAATCATATTCATTCATTCAATAATATTAATCACATTCATTCATTCATTTAATCATATTAATCATATTCATTCAATCATATTAACCATTCATTCATTCATATAATCATATCCATTCATTCATTCAATCATATTAATCATATTCATTCAATCATATTAACCATTCATTCATTCATTCATTCATTCATTCATTCAATCATATAATCAAATCCATTCATTCATTTAATCATAATATTAATCATATTCATTCATCCATTGATTCATATTAATCATATTCATTCATTCATCGATTTATTCATATTAATCATGTTCATTCATTCATTCATTTTAATCATATTTATTCATTCAATCATATTAATCATATTCATTCATTCAAATTAATCATATTCATTCATCCATTCATTCAAATTAATCATTATATTCATTCATATTAATCATATTCATTCATTCAATAATATTAATCACATTCATTCATTCATTCATTCATTCATTCAATCATATTAATTCAATCATATTAACCATTCATTCATTCATTCATATAATCATATCCATTCATTCATTCAATCATATTAATCATATTCATTCAATCATATTAACCATTCATTCATTCATTCATTCATTCAATCAATCATATAATCAAATCCATTCATTCATTTAATCATAATATCAATCATATTCATTCATTTTAATCATATTCATTCATTCATTCAATCATTTTAATCATATTCATTCATTCATTCATTTTAATCATATTCATTCATTCAATCATATTAATCACATTCATTCATTCATTCATTCAGGTCCAATTTTATGAAGCATTTCAAAAACAGACTCAATTGAGCCCTGTATTTTACATCCAAATATGATTGTGGTGCTTTGTCACTTTGTTTTAACAAAAATAAATCATAAAACGTTACAAAAATTACATTTTAAACTAATTAATAATTTTAAAAAAATTTCCACATAGTTTTTAAATACATTAAAATACACACACACACACACACACATATATATATATATATACTGCTATGTACAAGTTTATTTATCAGTTCAAGGCCATCATGCTTGTATTATTTTATAAACAGATACAGAAACATACATACATACAAATATATATATATATATATATATATATATATATACACACATACGTATGTATTTGTAAGTAGATATGTATATTTGTGTGCATGAAGGCTTGACGGACACTCACTTGAGCTCGTTCTCCAGTGTGTTGATTTTGGCCTGCTGCGCCTCCTGTAGCTCCCGCTGCTCCTCAAGATCCCGCAGAACCTTCCGTCTGACGCCCTCCAGACGCTCCACCTCCCCCTCGCTCTCGTCAACCTGACGCTTCAGAGCCTTCACCCGCAGGGACAGCTAGAGACAAACACACAGCAGCTGTTTAGATGCACACACTCCTCCGAAGGTCTAGCTACATCTACACCTCATTTACAGAAATGACAATTAACATAATTAAAAAGAGCTTTTTATTTCGAAGTACATACCCTAAGGTATGTGAAAGCTACATGTGTGTGTGCTTGCCTGGTCTCTCTGTTCAGCGTGTTGATTTCGCTCCTGATCCAGGATGGCCGTCACGTCCTTAAGTTTCCTGTCCAATCTTCTCTGAGCCGCTAGAATGGTGTTTTTCTCTCTGAATGCACAAAAAGCAGTGGCTTTATTAATTCCCATTTAGGTGTTGATTGATGACAGGAGTGTGTGTGTGTTTGTGCTTGTCTGGTATCTCTACTCTATGCAGTGCGTTTACCTCTCTTCACTGCGCAAACGGTCCTCCAGCTCCTGAACTTTGTGTTCTAGCATCGTGACCCCGGCAGAGGGACGAACCTGAGTGCCCATATCAGCTATACGAGACTTTAACTCCTTCATCTGAGAGACCAAGAGAGAAAATAAACAAATAGAAGATTTTAAACGCATCACAAAACTATGAAGGTGACAAAACGTGTTAACCAAATTTATTTTATTTTATTAACTAACATTTAATTTGATGGTTTCTGGTCTAGCTAAAGTCATTCTAAATGGATTAAACAAACTAGGAAAAAAGCATAATAAATAAATCTAGAAACACTAAATGAATCTGGAGTCCGCATGTACCTGTCTCTCCAGTGCACTCTTATCCATCTCAAGATCATGTCGGGCTGAGCGCTCTTGCATCAGTTCAGAACGGAGCTGATCCACCTAGAAAATAAAAAAAAATATTCTAAATCTATATCTGTGCTTGCAAACACAACAAAACCCCAAAATGACCAATGAAATCAGCGTTTAACTATCTATGTACCTGCTCTCGACTGCGAGTGATGCGTTCGTTCAGTAGCTCCGTTCCACTCTTCTCCTCGTCCAACTCGATCTCTAATATCTTCACTTTGTCCTAAAACAAAAACATGCACTTTTATTATCATCTCTGAACGTACATTTACGTATATCCCTAAAACAACCCTATACGTTTTTTTCAGTTTCTCCCACTCTTATCACATGACTATTCGATGAAGCCTCTGAAACATTTTTAAGAATAGGAACTGAGTTCTGTCCACTCAAAAGTCCAGGTGCCAAACCAACACGTTACCTCTATCAGGCGGATCTCTCTGCTACGGTCCGTCTGTGAGCTCCTCTCCTTCTCCAGCTCATCCTCCAGGTGTTTCAGACGACTGCTCAGTAGATCTTTATCCAGCTGAGCGCTGTCCCTCTCCTCCGAGCACGTCAGCAGATCTTTCTTCAGACGAGACACCTGAGAAACATACACACAGTTCATTTGGTGTGATCTGGGTTCTGTGCTGAGAAGTTGTAGGTTCAAATCAGCCGGATCAAAGAACCTTGGTGCTCAAAAGGTAATAACAATAGATGTTAATGGACTCTGTGCACTGTCGTATTACTTCGACACTGTGTGTCTAGTGTTCAGGTGGTTTGTCTCACCTCTTCTTGGGTGGTCTTGAGGAGGGCCTGCGCTCTCTGTGACTCAATCAGCCTGTCTTTACTGACTCTCTGAGCGTCCTGCAGCTCTCGACGAGAACGATCCCTGAATTCATCCAGCTGAGACTGAAGAACCGTCACCGACTGACGCGACTCTCCCATCATACTTTCCATCTGATTGAAAGAAATGAAAGAAAATGAAAAAAAAAAATCAAATAAACTCAGCAAAAAAATAACAATAGTCATACAAATATTTACACATGTTAAGAAATATTGTTGGGGTGGCAGTTAAAAGTGAGAGGACATTTCCTTTCTTGCCAAGTTTATATATATATATATATATATATGTATATTATGGAAGCTTGTTTCCGCCACAGAATGAAAAATAAAAAAGGTAATTGCGACTTTTTATCTCACAATTCTGAATTTTTTTCTCAAAATTGCGGGTTTACATCTCGCAATTCTGACTTTATATCTCGCAATTCTGAGAAATAAAGTCACAATTGCGTCAGAATTGCATGATATAAAGTTGCAGTTGCATGTTATAAAGTCAGAATTGCGAGATGCAAATTCGCAATTGCGTGTTATAAAGTCAGAAATACGTGATATAAAGTCGAAATTGCGTGTTGTAAAGTCAGAATTGTGATATATAAACTATTCTGAGAATTGGCCTGATAACTCGCAATTGCGAGTTTATATCGGACAATTCTGAGAAAAGATGTCAGAATTTTGAGATATAAACTCACAATTATGTGTTATAAAGTCAGAATTGCGAGATGTAAACTCGCAATTGTGAGAAAAAAAGAGAATTGTGTGATAAAAAGGTCGCAACTCTGTCTTTTCTCGCAATTGCGAATTTATTTCTCAGAATTGCGAGATAAAGTCAAAATTGCATGATATAAAGTCCCAATTGCTTGTTATAAAGTCAGAATTGCGAGATACAAATTCGCAATTGCGTGTTCTAAAGTAAGAAATGCATGATGTATAGTCCAAATTGCGTGTTGTAAAGTCCGAATCGTGATATATAAACTATTCTGAGGGGAAAAAAATTAGTCTTTTTTTCCCCTTAAAATTGGCCTGATAACTCGCAATTGCGAGTTTATATCTCACAATTCTGATAAAAGATGTAAGAATTTCGAGATATAAACTCGCAATTATGTGTTATAAAGTCAGAATTGCGAGATGTAAACTCACAATTGTGAGAAAAAAAGTCAGAATTGTGTCAGAAGTCAGACTTCTGTCTTTTTTCTCACAATTGTGACTTTATTTCTCAGAATTGCGACTTTATTTCTCGCAATTGCGTCAAATTAAAAGACATCTAATGGCCGTCCATACACAGCCCAGATGTCTAAAGACAAAATTTGGGCTGTCAGGGAAAATTTTATAGATATCTAAACCATAGTGCAAGAACAGACTCGTCATCAATTGGATAAATAAATTAAATGAGTGAAGAAATGAAACCAAACACTTTGTAATCACGGTTTACTTTGCTTACATGATGGAATATAATACATTCCGCAAGTTATTTTGGCAAAAACGACATGTAACCAAATTCTAGGTTATTTGGGCTAGATGTGGGTTACTCATAGCCGGACTATATCGGGTCTATAGCTAAGCTAGACGGTGAAATGACGTCTATTGCTTGCTGGAAAAATAAATTACATTTTAAAATATATTAAAGTTTTACAAGCTATTTTAAATTGTAAATATTACTGTTTTTTATGGTATTTTTGATTAAAAAAAAATTCAGGCTTGGTGAGCATGTCTTTCTAAAACAAAATAAAAAATGGAAACGAACCCAAACTTTTCTTTTAAACAAAAAAAACACACATACTGTACCTCCTTATTAATCTTCTCCAGAGATCGGTCCAGCAGTCTCTTCTGCTCCTCTATGTCGATCTTGCCGCGTCTCAGAGCTTCCCTCTCCCTCTCCCTCTCCTCCAACCGTCTGTTGAGCTCGTCTTTCTCCTGACCCAGCCGAGACACCGTGCGACGGGACTCATCCAGCTGGTTCCTCAGGCTGCGGTTCTCCTCCTCCAGAACATCTGAGGAGCTGCTGTCAGGAACACTGGACTGCAGGAGCGTCTGGTGACCAACGGGAAAAGAAAGTTCAACTCTTTCTACATAGAAATACTGAACTAAAGCAGATGAGATGAATGGTTATGCCAATCGTTTTAAAGCAAAATGCAAATAAATGCACATGAATATGATTTTTAAGCATTTTTAGGGAGGTTTTACCATGCGGGCTATTCTCTCTCTCAAGCGAGCATTGGCCTCTTGAAGTTCTAGATTGCTTCCAGTATCCAGAGATTGCTCTGACATGAAGGGCTACAGGAACAGGAAGAAAAACAGATTACATTTGCAAGAACGTTTTCTGTTCTCAAGGAAAGCGAGAAACTGTATGAGCGACAAAATCCCAGTCAATCAGAACATATTTGCCTTTAAAGTACCATATTATGCTTTTTTGAACCAATCAGAGCAGAGAAAGCTTGAGAGAGAGAGAGATTTAATGCACCTTGTTAGAATTACCTGTTGTGTTTTCTCCAGTGCTTTTGCAAGTTCCTCTTTGTCTTTCTTCAATTGGTCTTTTAATCCGTCAATCTCTGCTTTCAGCTCCTTCTCTTGCTTCTCATTGGCTCTGGTTACCGATTTAAGCTCTTCTTCCTTTTTTGCTGCCTCTGCTTTCTGTTTTTCCACTTGTGAATAAGCTTGTTTTAAATCATCTCGGCACTGCTGTAACTCCTGGAGATGCAAATTACTGTTATTCCAGACTCTAAAACAAATCTACGCATCAAAAGACAGCCTACACAGTGCATGGACTGGTGTCACAATGATTCTTTTTGAACTGAAGAACAGAGAGTTTGTGATTGTGGCGCTTCTTTATGAAATTTACCTTCATTAAAGGGTTTGAATCGGTTTCATCAGTTTGCTTCTTAACTGAAAGCAGCTTCTCTTCTAGTTGTTTCTTCTCATGCTGAGCCTGCATCAGCCTGTCCAATGAGACAAACACAAATTAAAATACACCAACAAACAATGCTACATTCAGCAACGTTAGTGCAGATAGCCCCTAAAATGATTCATCCTGTAGAAGAATCAACATTATATAGATAAATCTGTATTATTTCAGAATCGAAATGATTCATGACATGAAAAAAAAGACATAAGCGTCCACAAGAACTTTTGACATTAGTAGAATTCAAGTATTGAGTGATTAGATTTGATGTAACAGCTCAGATTGTGAGATTGAAGGATTTTCATTAGTCTTTAATCATAGATGACTTTTATTAGACTTAAAGGGAAAGTTCACTTTGAAATTATTTTTTGATATGTTTTAGCTTACCTCAAGGGCATCCAAGATGTAGGTGTCTTTGTTTCCGCAGTAGTTTCAATTTTGATATTTTTTAGGTCAAAACGTTCTCGTCTGTCAGTCTTATAATGGAGGTCTATGGTCACCACCTCAAAGAGCATGCACAGAGAAGTCCAAATTAAACACGATTTAATGACTCGTAATTGTAAGTACACATTGATGGCCTAAGACACGAAACGAGCGGTTTGTGTGTGAAAACGAACAGTATTTATATCGTTTTTACCTCGTGTAACCACAGCCACGTCCAAGTGATCTGAGGGCACGGGCGTTTCGGGCTGCACAAGCGCCGGAAAGCACTGGAAGTTATCTCTCGCATGGTTGCGGAAAAAAAAAAGTAAATATGTTTATATCCTGTATATCTAAATATGTTTAGATCTTCACAGTGAAGGGTAACACCTCTGAAATCTCTGTGTAAACAATGAGTGACGTACATGCATGAGACATCACTTACGGCGCTTGCGCAGACCGAAGCACCCGCGCCCTCAGATCACTGTGGTTACATGAGGTAAAAACGATATAAATACTGTTAGTTTTCTCACACAAACCGCTCGTTTCGTGTCTTAGGCCATCAATGTGTACTTACATTTACAAGTCATTAAATCATGTTTAATTTGGACTTCTCTGTGCATGCTCTTTGAGGTGGTGACCATAGACCTCCATTATATGACTGACAGACAAGAACGGTTTGACCTAAAAATATCAAAATTGAAACTACTGTGGAAACAAAGACACCTACATCTTGGATGCCCTTTAGGTAAGCTAAAACATAGCAAAAATTAATTTCAAAGTGAACTATCCCTTTAATAACCTGAAAACTGAAAACAGGTTAATAGACTCTAGTAGTGTGTCAGTATAACTAGTACAGCCAGATTCGGTGAAAGATTACCGATTTAAACTAAAACACTTCATCAATCATAGTTAATTTGATTAGATGATTCATTTCTGCCTGTGGTGTCAGCAGTGTCTACAGGACTTTGTCTCACTTTTGAAATGCGCTGCACTGCCCTCGTCTGGCAAACCAAGAGTGAACACATACAACAGAAAGACAACAATAAACATTCAATGAGCAAATCTGACATGAACACAGAGCATGAAACTCATAAAACACACACAAAAAAAAATAAGCCAAACTAAGACAACATAAAAAAACCACTATAAATACTATGAAACCTGTAGGAAAAGATTCATTCAGGTCATAACAAATGTCCTTTAAAACAGCTTTTTTGTCCACTTATATTAAAAAAATATAGGGTCAATAAGATTTTGTTGCATTAAATTGATCAAAATTATAATGTTACAAAAGATTCCTATTTCAAACAAAATGATGTGCTTTCTATTGATCAAAGAATCTTGGATAAACTGTATAACTGTGTCAACAAACATATTTCTCAAGAACACACTGAATGTTAAAAAGGGGTGTTGGTCACAAGGTTGTTTGTATATGATTACAGATTAATCACTTGACTCCTTAGACAAATACGGACTTAAACCTTGGAGTGACACCTTAAGATCTTACAAGAAATTATAATACACAACTATGCAACCTTAATCATTTAAAACCTTATGGACATGTTATGTCCCCTTAAAATATGCTAATTTTAAAGGTTGCACGGTCACTGTGTTGTGGGTCATTATTGGTGGGCTCAGATAATGTCTAATTGAAGAGAATTGGCACTGTCTAGTTACCGGGTTCTGGACTGGCTGCAATAACACGTCTCTGTCCATGCGGGGGCGCTCGCGGTCGAGGGCAGAATGAATGGGAGTCAATGGGGTTTCACCCCCAGAAATCCTCTTTTCTCAGGATGTAATTTTTTGTCAAGTAATTTGAAAGTTGCTTTCAAAAGGGAGGGCTAAGAAAATACACTCAGCTGAAAATTGCATTTTTAAGTTCACTTATCTGTTCTAAAAATCCGTTCAAAAAAGTGATGACGTCACACAATAGCAGAATGCTAGCGTGTTCCGGCCAACAACAGCCTAACCTGTAAGAAATCAAAAGGACATAAGTACTCGTTCATTCGACTTTTGGCCTATAATCTATATTGAACTTGCGGAATCAACAATAAAATCTATTTTGATTGAACGACAAGCAGGTGAAAGAGACACATTTAGCCGTTTAGCCCCATAGACTCCCATTCATTCTGCTCTCGCCCGTGATCATCTCCAGTGGAATTCTAATGGAACTGCAACCAAGGTGATGCACAATGGGGCTAATAGGAAGTGCCAAGGCTCTCCGTTAGACGGGCTCTGGTCTGGTGGGCTTCACTGCATCTACATAAACTAGTTGCACCCACCCACATCGCATCACCAATAGTCCCTGTCGCTCATTTTGACGTTTTGGCATCACCATTATTAACATTCTTCAAATGTTTATGCTTGATGTGTCAAAGCTTACTCTCGGTTAGCAGAGCTGCACTGCTCCTTCCATTGTTCGCTCTGCTCTTTGTATCCCTCCAGCTCCTGCTCCAGAGCCATGATGGAGGCGTTCACCTTCTGACGCTCCTCCTCGATTTCCATCTGAGACTGTGAATAAGGCAAGACCAAAAGACACACAAAAATCAGGTGGAAACTTCAGTTTTATACTTCACATCCATTCAGATTCACAAAACTCTTTAGACAACCAAACGGATCACAAACCCGAATGCATCCGGCCAAATTCAACTACTAATCTTGCAAGACAAGACAAGCATGTCAGTCTCCTTGAGGCAGGGACTATAAATGTGAGAAACAGGCATTCATCACCCTGAAGGGATTTGTCTCGAAGTGTACGTTCACCTGTGAGACGGTCTCCATGCTGTGACGCAGGGCATCCATGTCTTGACTGTACTCCTCTCTCAGAGACTCCATCTCTTTATCATGGGACTCCACCTCATCCTTCAGGGCCCCTTTCAGGGCGGTGAGCTCTCGCTCCCTCTGTCTCAGTGTGTCCTCCAGTTTCTGCCTCAGCATCAGAGACTCTGACAGCTCTGCTTGCGCCGTCATCAAGTCCTGAAGAGAAAAGGAAACTGAATTATGAACAAAAATTAAATTTGATTTCAATTCCACATTCACAAAGCACATTTGCAGCTTTAAAAATAATAATATCTTACAAAACCCCAGCAAGCAACGGTTCGGACACACTTGATTGAATGAATGATTGTCATGGACTTAAAAACCTTTTGCTCTAATGTGGTTGAATGGATGGCCATTGCATTTTTCCCGTTACTGCATTTATGATATTTCATGGTTTTGATTACTTTATTTTCAATCATTAAGAATACCAGTAATCATAATAAAGAATGAGTAAGTGTCCAAATGTTTGTCTAGTTCTGTATGTGTGTGTGGATACTGTATATATAACATTGTGTATCTTTTTTAAATTTGATTATCTGGAGTTTGCATTCATCTACACTTTAAACAATGAATAATATATCAATAATGTTATTTTAACTTTGTATATATTAATACTTATTTAAAGGAGTAGTTCACTTTTAAAAAAACTTTGCTGATAATTTACTCACCCCCATGTCATCCAAGATGTCCATGTCTTTCTTTCTTCAGTCGAAAAGAAATTAAGGTATTTGATGAAAATATTCCAGGATTTTCTCCATATAATGGACTTCAATGGGAACCAAAAGGTTCAAGGTCCAAATGAAAGTTTCAGTGCAGCTTCAAAGGGCTTTAAACAACACCAGACGATGAATAAGGGTCTTATCCAGCGAAACGATCCGTCATTTCAAAAATAAATAAAAAAGTTTAAGTTTCATAAGCACAAATGCTCGCCTTGCTCTGTTCTGTGATGAGCGTTCGTGACTCTCCTGTTCAAACTCGTTCATCAAAATGAACAAATCTTTTTTCGAGTCATGACTCGAAGGGTCCTATAAGACCCTTATTCATCGTCTCGTGTCATTTAGAGCCCTTTGAAGCTGCACTGAAACCCATTTGGACCTTGAACCGTTTGGTTCCCAATGAAGTCCATTATGTGGAGAAAATCCTGGAATGTTTTCATCAAAAACCATTTTTTTCGACTGAAGAAAGAAAGACATGGACATCTTGGATGACATGGGGGTGAGTAAATTATCAGCAAAAGTTTTTTTTTAAAGCAAACTACTCCTTTAAGGGTGATTAAACACCACAATCATGCTTACTAGCTGCATTGTGTCAGACTGAGGAGAGTTTTCCGACATTCGTCTGAGTTCTTCCTGGAGGTGAGCAAGCTGATCCTCCTGTTGCCGTAAGCGAGACTCCACCAACTCCCGATCCATCCGCAGCTCCACCATTCTGGAGACACATCACACAAATCCAATCAAAAGTCTATACCTGACAGGATTATACTTTCTGTTGGAAATTTGCTTCATGTTTTATTGTTAATAAGGCACACAGAGACTTACTGATCCTGGTTTTCCTGCAGTTCTCTCTTGGTCTTGTCCAGTATTTGCTGTAATTGCGCATTCTTATTAATTTCCTGCTCCAGTTCAGTCTTCATATTGCTGTCATTCACTAAGATCTGAGGACCCTGTGGAAAACCAAATCCACATAACCTTCAACAATTAATGGAGTGGCCTAGGTTCGTAACCAATATATCTATATTCACAGCAAGCTGTTCATTAACACAGAAACACTGATGCATTTACAATGGAAGTCTATGGACGAAAACATTACAGTAGGTTTAAAAACAGAATTATATATTTTTCTGTATAAACACAAAATGTGTTTTATGAGCTGTAAAGTTCATTCTTGAACCAGTGGGATTACTGTTTAAGGTGGCTAAACAGGCTAACATTACTGACGTACATTCTGTGACAAGATTTTTTGCTATGTAAAAACCCTTTCCTGGTACCTTGAGTGTAGTATATGAAAGTTACTGGGTTAACTGGCTGAACGTGGTTATGACAGGAATTAAAAGATTTTAAAAAAATTTCACGGACAAGATTAGTCATGTTAGCATGTATACTTTAGGTCTGGTGGTTTCCAGCTAACTACAACTTATAATTGTAAGTTTTAAGAACTGTAAAACTGATTTCAACAGGGTTTATCAAAGCAGAACACATGTAGCTTTGTTCATACAAGTTGCAGCCCAAAATTTCTACAAGGAGGATGATCGGTGTTATCTCGGGGCTATGCATTCATCTTACACCAGCAATTTTGCCTTGAATTTCCCCTCAGGAATCAATATATCCTGTCTTATCTAATGTATCAACACTTCACAAGTAATTCTTACAGCTAATCCCCTCATTAGTAATGCTAATAATTCACAAAAATGCTGTCGGGAGATTCTGACTGACACTTGATACAGATATGTTTTAAATTAATCATCTTACAAATGCAAATTGCTCATCTTAATGAGGAAGCACACCGAAACAAAACAATTTGATCTGAAACATCATTAAAACACGCACACACAGCCTGTAGCCAAGCTGTCTGCTCCTCAAATAACCCAGTCCTCTAGGATATCCCATCTGACCATTCAACTGCTGTTGCCATTATAATGCCCACACATGGCTACTACGAGGTCATTCGAACTGACCTCTAGTGTTGCAGGGTCTAAAGTTACTTCTTGAATAAAATAGAACACATTAAAGTACAATTAAAGGGTGCGTCTCAATCAGCTCCCAGCTTCTGAAGGCATGAATTAAGTATATAGACCTTATGTAGCCCCGCCCCTTTTCAGCGTTTGCGCTCGTTGTCTTTTGACTTCCGGTCTGTATTTCCATAGCGATCTTGCATCTATGAATGAACTGCTCGTAAAAAATTCCCGTTCGACATTTGTTAAGACATCTGCTTTAGAATGCTTATGATAAACATTACAATGCTCATGATAACTTTTGTTAACTCTACAATAAGTAATCCACTTCACCAGCTAATTACTCCTCGACAGCGATGCCATAGAAATATACAGAACCGGAAGTTCAAAGACAATATTCTAAAGATGACGGCGCCCACGTTTCTCTGGTGCATTAGATAAATTCGGGCACTATTAAGGACAGTAAGGAAGGACCCTGGCTCACTACACACTGACTATTTCATAACAAAATCACTACTGGCATTTATGAACAACAGCAAAACTGATATCTTTCTGATGGTTTTTTTTATGTTATTTAAAGTACATTATGATAAATACTTTGCTTGTTACGTATACATGTTCAACATTTCAGCTGTAAGTAAATTATAAATGTTAGTTTATGACAGATTATTCATTTACCTGTCTAGCGATGTAAGTTCATGCTGAAATATAATTAAATAATGGTTTGTGTTTTAAAACATCTATCACATGTTCTTATGTGTAGTTGAGTTGGCTCGTGTGATTTATGCTTTGTACTTCAGAACTTGCGTTAAGGGAACTAAACTATATGACTATAACTATAGTGAGGGAACATAATGCTACCTGGTTTCTACAGTGCATTGTGGGACTTTTTAGGGAGCGATTGTGTTAAGATTTTGCCACTAAAATGTCCGACTCCCTAATCAGTTCCCTGAACTAGGGAGGTGATTGAGACGTACTCAACGTCATGTTGTTAGAAGTAATCTTCTAGCACAAGTGTAAATTAAAACAATTAGCCATGTAGATAATAGTAAGAAAAAAAATTATCTTAAAGGGACAGTTCACCCAAAAATGAAAATTAAGTCATCATTTACTCACCCTGGTGTTGTTATAAAAAAAAGATGTAGAAGTATCACAGATTAATCCCATGCGACAAGCGTCATATATTCAAAGTAGGTTTGGTAAAAAAAAAAAAAACAACAAAAAAAAAAAACGAAATTTAATGTACTATTGTTGTCAGAAATGAGTTGAATATCTCTGGACCAGAACTTAGTTTGCATTCTTGTTTGCGATGAACACAACAGATAATTCACATCAGGGAATAAAGTTTATGGAATGTATTTTGGGTCACATTTATGTGTGCCTTGTGTGTTTATTCTGGGCAAGTTGGATTGAACTGTGACACTAATAGTCTCATGAACACACAGATGAGCACTGAAGACCAACGTCCAAGGCCAGGATTTTCATTAAATATAAAACATTCAATTTTGGTTATTTTTTCACCAAAGAGACACATTCTGAGACACTTTTGCATCTTTTTTTTATTATCTTGATGCTGGTCACTATTCACTGCCATTATATGGACGAGAGCGAGCAGAATTAGTTTTTTTAATTCTCCTTTTGTGGTCCGAAAAAGGAAAAAAAGACATACGGCATTTGAACAACTTTAGGGTGAGTAAATGATGACTTAATTTTCATTTTTGGGTGAACTAATCCTTTAATCCCAGCATTTGCTATATAACCTAACGGCATCACACAATTTTAAAAGGATCAACTTCCATTCAAAAGCTTGGGGTCGGCAAGATTTTTTTCAATGTTTTGGAGTCTATTCGGTTCACCCAGGCTGAATTTATTTGGTCCAAAAATACAAGAAAAAAATGGTCAATTATAATATTCAAATTCTAATATATTTTAAAAGGTAATTCATTTCTATGATGGCAAAGCTGGATTTTCAGCATAATTACTCCAGTCTTTAGTCTCACATGATCCTTCAGAAATCATTCTGATTTGCTGCTCAAGAAACATGTCATTATTATTATTCTCATTATTATTGAAATTGCCTTAATGTGGAAACCGTGATATATTTTTATTGTTATTTTAAGAAATTCTTTGATGAATAGGAAGTTCATATTGAAATAATCTGTAACTTTTCAGGCAATTTAATTCATCCTTTTTGAGTAAAAGTACTAATTTCTTAAAATAAAAAAATAAAAAACACTAAACACATCTTATATGATATATAAATCACAGTCTGAGTCAGACCACTAAAATCTCCAAGCATCTGATGAGGTTTACTCCACGCTAATAAGCTTAATTACCAACAGTCAAAACGTTTCCCGGCAATACTGCCCACAACAACAGAGTTTATCATGCATGGACGAGCACTCGGTGGGATACAACAGCGCAAAAGGCCGTACAACTAATGTGCCCATTAAACCCGTAACCCAAACAGACATGCTGAGGGCCCCCAGATCGAGGGGAAACCCTCCCTCATAGGTATCCATTTCCAGTGTAACTTAATTATTGATGGATCACAAAGAGCGAGCTCTCGACCACGCAGCCCTAATCAGCTTTCCTCGTTGATGCAACGGTTGCCAAGAGACTGTAGGAGGATATCTCAAACACACAGGAAGCTTATGCAAACACGTAGGCTGACAATATTAAAACAGAAACACACATCCACAAGACTAGACAGATGAACATATGAAGCTCTCGGTCTTCACACAAAAATGAAAATGATTTATTTACTGGGGCAGTTAAGAACCACAAAAGTAACATTTAAGTAGTCATTAAAGGTCATTGTGTGAACCGAATTTAAGTGGTCTTTCATTGATAAGCCATCCTAATGTGCTATGAGAACCGGATCAGTCCGATTCATCGACAAATCACACAGACTGTTTTTGTGAACAGAATCAAACGGTTCACAAATTGGACATCACAACAAAGAAAATTAAATTTCTAGCCTTAAATGTCTATCATATGACTTGAAATATTGTAGCACATATTTGCTATTTTAGAGCTTGATTCTTGATCATTCAATAATTAAATTTGATTGCTTTATAATCAAAATTATATTGGCCAGGTTTTTCCACAAAGTCACCCTTTGTGTTCCACAAAACAAATGTCAAATGGGTTTGGAATGTCATGAGGATGAGTTAATGACTCCCCCTTTAAATAAAGCCTATTATTGGTTGATTTACTATCTTTAAAACATATACGCTTATCGCCCATTTAAAACTCTATCTTTATAAATAAATGAGTGTGCTTGTAAAATACAGTTGTTCATTGCTGTTATCTTCTCTCACAGTCTCAGAATATCTTTCTGTGTTACGTTGTCACTTTCAAAACACACTCGGAATGCAAAACAGGGATGCGATACGCAAACCATGGGCACACACACACAAGCACACGCATGCAGGCACATACACATTTTCTCTGGATGTAGTTCCTCATTCAACAAATACTGCTGAGCACTATTCAGTGCTGGGAAATGCAAACTGATTTATTGAACATGAGCATGCTTACCTTCACCTCACAGAATCTTTCATGAATGAGACTGGTTTTGCGCTTGATGGCCGCCTCGCTCTCAATAGACCTAGTGTTAAATATGAAAGGAAATCGAAAAAGATTATGGCATGTTCAGAAAAAAAATGTGAGAAGTGTGTGCCACTGCAAAATACTAAGATGGTGGGGTTGCTTTGAAGTTGCTATGGGGTTTTAAGTGGTTTTGAGCATGTTAGTACTTTGCTTGGATGTTAGGAGCTTGCTAACTTTTTCAGAGTGGTTTTTAGCATGTTGCTATTTGTTCAAATCTCTAATCTCCAAGTATGAGCAATACAGAATA
The DNA here is from genome assembly GCF_016745375.1 of Pimephales promelas. Next base: position 8,032,569 of record NW_024121211.1, on the reverse strand, counting down.
TAAACGTACTAAATATCATTCAATTCTCTCAAGCCACTCGTGCAGTATAACACCCGTTAACAGTAATATTGTTATGTGAAACCTTTATACTTTAATAAAAGCATGAAGTCTGTGTTTATCCATTAACTAAATTAACTTTATATACTGCAAAGTATATAGGTAACTGTGAGGCTTGGTAAAATAAAAGTATTATTGTACCCCTCTTTGAGTATGTTGTAAATGGCTTGTTTAGTCTGGGCATCCTCCCCATTTCCATTCTCTGTACTGGTGGTCTGGCTCTTTATGAGGTCAGGGGTTACCTGAAAAAAATCAAAGGAGCATTATTTTTCAAATACCATACTTAAAATGTTTCTACTACCTAACAGACATCACTGAAATAGATATTTGAAGAGTTCAGATGCAAAAGCCTCTAAATGCCATTTGAAATTTTCATCTTTAATGATGATTTTTATCAAACTTGTATATTTAAGTTCAGTAATTTCACTTAAATAACAATTAATAGGTAATTATCATTGCCATTTAAGTGAAATTACTGAACTTAAATATACAAGTTTGATAAAAATCATCATTAAAGAAGAAAATTTCAAATGGCATTTAGAGGCTTTTGCATCTGAACTCTTCATTTAGAGAAATAAGCCAATCCAAAAACGTGTTGGCCAATCGGCGGTTCTGGTGCGAGATTACGTCCTCTCCACATTCCACCCTCCAAAGGCATGTTAGCCAACTTGATGCCAGCAAATGATAATTTCTGCTTGGCTCAACTTTCAGAACATTTTGGCCATGCTATTCCAAATTAAAGTCACAATGAAATGGAAGTAGCAATAGATATTTTCTTCCATATTGTTTAACAGTTTAACAAAATATCAAAAAAGAAAAAACTATATAGGGCCAGGATTGGTTCCACTCCACTCAAAAGTGGAGGCTGATAAACACAAGCTTCAAGGGCTTGAAGTAAATGTCACCAAAGAAAACTCATTTGCCCCAGAAGATTCAGTAATGAACTTTTGATGAAAAATGATGAGGTCAAGAGGCTACAATACGAACAAGATCTTGAGGACTCACTGGTTTCTTTGGAATAGCAGGTGGTGCCTCCTTGGGCACAAACAGCTTTGGTGATTGGCTAAAAGTGAGAGGTTTGGAATTGGGTATAGCAGCCACTTTAGCCACAGATGTGGAGTCTCGTCCTAGACTGCTGGTTGATGGTTTTGGTGAGCTGAGTTTGGGCACTGCAACTGGGGTAATAGAAGCATAGGGGTTTATTGTTGGAGAAGTTGGTGGGGCTTCATCAATAGGTTTGTTGAGGGCATCCACGCTGTGAGACCGAAGTCTGTTGTCAAGACGAGGCTGAGTTCGGGATTCTGAGATGGGAGCATCGCCAAAACCACCACCACCAAACCGGCTAATGAGTTTATTAATGGGAGCCAGTGACTTTGTGTCTATAGCTGGGGCCTTGTCCTCATCCAATGGGGATGGGAGACTAGGGAATGATCCATTTAGCCCCGTTCCATTCAGACTACTCCCACTCCCATTCTGCTTGACCTTCCTAAGCCCTGCTTCATTAAAGCCATCGTTGTCCGTTTTGTCCACCTTGGGAGCAAGAGCAGAAGGGGTAAGGCGTCCTGTAGTCCTCGTCTCAGCTTCTCCTTGAATCCCTGCCTGTCCATCACCAGGTGGCCTCCTCAAAGGGCTACCAAATTCCTCATCAGGAGAGCTAGGTTGTTCAGCAGGAGTATAGGAACCCTGGGGAGTTCGAGCCCCTTCCCTTTGTCCCAGAAACAGGGTGCTGTACGGCGAAGTCTGAGAGACAACAGGGGCTGAGCTCTGAATTTGTGGTTGAGTCTTCAGCTGTACCCCGTAAGAGTCCCCCTTTTCTCCATCTTTGAGCACCACGTACGGCTGTCCTGAAATGCCTTGCACCCGCACAGCTACTCCATACTTAGATGGCGAAAGAGTCCCGTTGGTGACGCCAACTCCACCAGCCATTCGACTTCTGTCTGGGAACCCTCCGCCAGCATCGTCCAAATCTTTGATGAACCGGATCTGTACGCCGTAGTCCAGAGGGGGCTTCCTGTCTGCTGAGAGGGAACTCATTGTGACCTGCTATGGTACCAAGACAAAGAATTTAGTAAGACACTCTGCAAGTCCATTTAGAGACCAGACTAAAAAGCTAGACTGTTTTGTGGACTAATTGGGGAACCCAAAGTGGGGACAGATTCACAAAGGCGGCATTACAGTAATGGACCAATTCAGGGCAGACATCAAATTTAATTTTATGAAGTTAATGTGAAAACAAGGTTGTGTTGGATAGATGTAGCGTCTGATACAAGTCAAACAACCTACAATATCCAGAATATTTTTTCCACTAGAAATTCTTTGCAAAGGTTTTTGTTTAAATAATGTATTAAAGAGTCAAAGAGTCTGTATGTGGTTACAAAGCAGAACACTGAACAGACTTTTGATTCATGTAAACTTCGACATGGCATCTATTTGTTGTTTCAGGCCCACAGGACAGGACTACAGGACTATTAATTTGACTAATTTCCCAAGAGACCCTTTAACAATCCTTTCTCCACTGCTTGATATCTTGTGTCACACCTTGATAAACAGAAATATGCAGGAGTTTTGTACGCTATGACACAGCTATCAGGTCTCGGCACAGGTATTGAGTCTTCTCACATTTGTAAAGAGAAAGATATTGTTTGTGTGTGACAAACAGGTGTGTCTGCTGATAGGAGCAGGTTCTAGCACATTCCACTTGGCTTCCAGTCTTCCCGTTTTCCAAGAACACAGTTCCAGCAGTAACATTAGTTCAAAAATAGCTTATCACTGTGAAAGCAACATTCCTTAAATCATCGCACACATGGCACATTGAAGTGAAGGATCAAAAATGCAGAGCCTAATCTGCTGAGTAACTGGTGTTTATAGAGACGCATATATGCTCTATTGTACAAAACATGTGATGCAGAAAACATCCACAGCTATGCGGGGCATCGTCTAAAGCCCTCATTACAACACATCAGAGAGTGTGTTGCTTGAAGTCTTGAAACCATTTCAATCTGCAGAGTCCAAGAATTCTAGAAGAATTGCTGTGTGTTATAAGTAGCATCCTGTGTTAAACACCAAGTTACTATCTACCAGCATAACACTGGTGGCAAAAACTCAGAAGACAATGAGATCTAAAATAACAGTCCATAATCTCTGGTCTATCAATGAATAACTTATTGGAATCGGGGGATTTGGTTACATTATAACTGTCAGCGGCACTGTTGAGGCATTAGGTCTGATTAGCTACTCAAAGTAAGCCATTGTCTTCCTCACATAGGTGGGATTCCAAGCATTCCTGCAAAATGGAACCACCATGTGATTTCTCATTGGTTAAAGGGGACTAAGTCCATTTTTAACCAAAATATGACAAAAATACACACAAAGTAGCCAAATGAAAACTGTTCACAGTTGCGAGTTTTCCAGGTTTGGCTATTTGGACATGATTCTCACTGTCCGCAAGACACTGGGTTCAACCTTTTGTCTTTGAAGGAATGTTACAAGACTAGATAATCGTTTCTTTGTGCAATCTTCCATTCAAGTAGTAAAGTTAAGTCAAAGTTGTATTGCACATATGACTTAAAGCATGTGATTGATTTCTTTGTAATTTACCAATTAACGTTTGTGGTGGTACCACCTAATGAACGCACCTTTTGAACCTAATGAACGCAAATTTTAATTGGCATATCACATCATTTCTAATCATATGCTTATCTTTTACTGATACTCCATTTTACTGTAAATAAACACCTTTCAATTTTAAATTCAACCACTCAACTATTAAAATTTGTCACACGTATCACTCATAATTTTGTATATTTAAAGTGTAAATGAAATAGCAGTAAGAGGTCTTTCCTTTCATATTGTGAGTATACTGATACTGTCCTCCGTTTTCCTTTGATTCCCTGAATCAGTGAATAACATGGAAAGTAACAAAACTCAAACCACACTCAAATGTTAGTTCTGTATGTATGACTATACATATAAAAAGCATAATTATGAATTATGTAAATGTGTACAGTACACACATTGGGTTTTCATAGACATAATGATTTGTATACTTTACAAATTGTAGCCTAGGCCTATATTGTATCCCCTAACCCTAAACACATACAACTTAAAAACTTAAAATAAAGGATAATTTAGTATGATTTAGAAGTGATTTTCTTCACAGGGACCCAAAATGTCCCCATAAGATCAAATATTTCTGGTATTACTATCCTTGTGGGGAGATTTTGTCCTCAAAACATCAGAAATACCTTAACCACACACATACACATTATACACTATGTTACAGATAAATGAACATTACAACAGATCTCTTAGGTTTGTAATAACAGATACACTAACATGACTCACTTTCAACCGACTGCATTTTTATTTTTATTTTTTTGGTTGATAGCTTCATGCAACAAAAACCTAAAACAGATTTGTTTGGGATGTATCAGTTTCCACATACTTTGAAAGAATTAATACCCTAAGGGTACTTATGTTTGTTGGCTTTAATCCAGTAATTGTTATCTTATTTGATGCTAAATCATTTGTCAATTATGAAAACACTGCCTTTAGCCCAAATATATATATTCTTCTTTTTTTTCTCTCTCTCTTCAAACTCTTCAAAACATAATGTAAATGAATTTACATGGGCCCCCCAAAAATACACTCTTAATCAAGTATCATCTGTGCTATCTGAAAATCAATGCTATGCCATTTTTCTAACCAACTTTTCTGAAAAATTCTTATTTTTAATTTTTAATTTTACCTAACTGGTCCCAAAGTTATTTTCACTTGGGTTTATGAAGTTAGTTCTCCTCAAGTTTACACAGGCTTCCAAGCAGAATGACCACAAGAACACTGTAAAAAATAAAATAAGCTATGACATCATATGTTACATTAAATTACTTTAACTCATCAAAATAAGTTAAGCAATTTTCAAAAATTTTATGTTAAACGAGATTCAACTTATTTTTAAATCTAACAGCCAAGTTGATCGTATAATGTATATTGATAAGGCAGCAACTTTTTTTGACCGTGAACATGATGTTCCACAAATGTGACAACCAAAAAGTGTCCAAATACTTTTTGTCTTTAATCTGAAGAGAATACACATGGTTTAATTTATGTTTTCCTAAAAGTGTATGTGTCTACCTTCTAATGGCCAACTACTTTTTGGGATCATAGGACAAAGCTAATGTTGTGTATAATAAAACACAACATGTTATTATGACAGTATGGAAGGAATGAAAGGGCATATTTATAAAAGAAAACAGTACTCTCACAGAAAACAAGTGAAGGTCCATTTAGGATTATGGTTTTCTTATCACCAATCCCAATTACTTCAGTTTAGGTTATAGCTTTGAGCTCTGTATAACTGGATATATCCAAGCACTGATGTAATATGATAGCTTTGGGCTAGTTTTTGTTGACAAAATAATAATGCAGCTTGATGACTTGATACAAGCAAGATAAGAACATAAACAATATTCTAATAAACAAGAACAAAACAATATTCATTAGAGAAACCAAAGTTTTAAACAATAGGCATAAGCAAAATACTATACATATTTGGACAATCTGTACATATACTATACATATAAGGACAAAGGCTCATGGGTTTTGCACTTATTCAATGCAATTAATTCATTGTAATTTTATTATTGATATTTTATTTGCCAGTTCATTGCACTATAAAGTACAGGATAGAATTTGGGTTTGAGTTTTGTTCCATTCACAAGTACCATTATGCAGTGTAGGAAATAACCAAGAGCTAAATATTAAATTACACTGAGACAGGCACTTTTTGTCCCCAAGTGTCTCTATTCACGGATACTCACGGACTTTCGGGAGATAAGGAAGCACAAGCAAAATGCAGAATGATTTTTTTTTTTTTTTGGGTAGTCCTGTAAATTGCGTCACACCCACCCAGCAAGTCAGGCAGTATCGGTGGGATCGAAACCCGCTGTTATTTAAATATACGGTTACATTAATATTACAATGAAGACTTTATGGCTACAGTTTAGATATGTTGATTAGCTGTGTTGTCCTCTAACTATGTTAAAGAGACAGAAACAAAAGTGCAATATAGACAGACAGATTTAATAGGCTATTTGAGACCCCTTCCAAATATGGGATGCCCAACGCTGTCTACAAACAATTTACAAAAATGAGTGAGATCAAAGTGAGATCACAGTAGGCTAGACCAAAGTCATAATTACTTTATTATAGTCAACGTAAACCAGCGCATCTTCACTGTATTAATCCAGCCTGCAGCCATCAGACACAAAGCAACAGGTGTTTATGTGCTTCGCTTAGCAGAAGTTGAGTGTAAATTTGAAGCCATGTGATTATGGATTATAACAACTGAAAGGCTGGACATAAACCCGCAGCCATGAACAAAAACACAAACCAGAGAGCCGAAAGGCAAATGTACACAGCTAAGTAAACAAAGACATTCCTTCTGCTTACCTGTTTTCTGAAACCTTCAACAATGACCTTCAGAAGGCACAAAATAAATAAAAAAGCCCTTTCAAGATTTAGTCGCTATTTAAAACTCTTAGTTGAGAACAAGGATGAATAGTCCATGCAAAACTGTCAGTGCGTTTTTTCCCGAAACAACCTGTTGCCTTTGCGTCATCGGTCCGCCCCTCCTGAGCGCTCATTGGCTGGAGAGCTGTCCCAAGGCCGACCGATGGGAACATGTTATTGGCCAATATCCAACGTCAATCTAATATAAATTATTCAGGACACGCCCATTAACCAATTTAAATAACCCGAATCCACTGTTTATTGCCATTAAAACCGCATTTTGATTGCGTTACCCTAAAACAAAATGGAGTGTAAAATTAAAAACACAATACACTTTTTAAAATGCAATTTTCTAAGAAAAATAGCCTAAACTAAGGTGATAAAATTATCTAAGGTGATAATCCTAAAGTGATAACAAACAATGAGTGGTTAAAAGTTAGATAATCTAAGAATATTAAAACATGCAATGTTCAGTTTGTTATGAAGATTTATTTGCTAATACATCAGTTTATTTGAGTATATTCAAAATGGAAATTGTGAATATTTTACTTTTTTAAGGTGATAATTATCGTATAGGTTGGGCCTCACATCAGAAAAAAACACTTCTGTGTAAATCATCTGCAAAATAATGTATCTGGGAATGTTTTATACATTTGTTCTGCTCGTTTTTCATGAGTTAGGCCATCCACAACTTGCTGTAGCATTACTTTCAAGTTGTTTGATTTATTTTCAAGACATGCGTTTCCTCTTCTTTTTTTTATTTTTTATATTATTTTCGGAGTAAAATAAAGTCTGCTGTAAATATAACTTCAAAAGTTGCTAAAACGTCCCTAAAAAGCTACAACTACCACAAGAATTCAAGTTTATGTGGTTTTCAAACTGTAGCAGTCCTTGCATAGCAACTCCTTAGTAACAAGCCTTTTTTTAAAAAAAAGAAGCTTCAAAATGCAAGACTAATGTTTAGGTTAAACAAAACATCTCTTGAAATAATGTGAACCAGAGACTTGACCTTACTCACATATAAAAACTGCAATTCTACATTTTAGAGGGAACCCATGGTGAATTAGTCATCTGAGTTTGCCTACAAATTGATTATTTTATTATATTTATATAAACAAATAAACTCACTATATAATATTTTATTTATTACATCTAAGTATTTTTCTTAAAAAAATACTTTATAGAATTTCATTTTGTGGTTCCCTTCAGGAAGAAAAGCTAAAAAAAATAACATGTTTAGAGAAAATGGATATCCTTAACTTCTTGACTTAGTTTAGAGGGTTTTCAACCCAAATTTAATAGAATAAAAGTCACAAAAAAGACTTGTAAAAAACAATTCAGTTTACTTCTTTCAGTACAGAGCCAGAGCCCAGAACACCCCCCATATTACTGCACATCGCTGCCAAATGGAGGGCACCAGAGCAAGCACATTGAACAGCATACACACAGGTACATGAAGATTAACAAATAAGAAAAAGGCAACTTGGACAGAAATGTAGAAATAAAACAAAAGAAATTCTCTGCGACAACATTTGATTTCGTTCTGTTATTTGGTCTACTTCATAGCCCAGGACGTGGCCTAATCGGAACAGTAAAAGTAACGATTAAAACAGTTCTGACGAAGTACTGCATTGGTTTACATGCAATCCAAAGACTACACTGACATGGTTATAGATTACCGCTATCGGCTATGCCACCAACCATCATTGTCCACGTTTGTGTCAAGAACATTGACCATGAAGAGAAACAATCTAGTTTCATTGACAAAGGACCCCAGTTTCCGTCGAATCGCCCATGTATTCAACTACGGACACAGTGAAATGTTGATTATTTACATGTCTTATATGTCTTTCAGGACGCTGCCGGTTTCCTTTGGATATACTGAAATGGAAATCACTGAGAGGAGAGGTTGTGTGGTGACTGTACGCTCTTGCCTTAATCAAAGCATTCTTAGCCAGACATGTCAAAATTTTGAGGTAGCAAGTTGGCATCAGTGCTTAGCAGATCAAGAAGTTGGATTTTGGAAAGAAAGAGAAAAAGATTGGACAGCTCTTTGGAGGCTGATCATGTGTATAATCACACAAGTTAAATTCTTGTACATACATATTAAAATTTGCTTGTCACTGTGGCCAGAATCAAGCTGCTACTCCCAATTTGTCACCCAGTTGAAATGAAGACAACGAGTGAAACGTCATTCACAAACAGCTGAATTTTGAAAATGTGTCATGATATTCTATATACAAATATTTCCAACATCTGGTACAATGCGTTTCATTCAAAGACATGGGCCCTGAAAGTGCTTATGAGGGCTGTGAAGAAACAAATGCAGAGTCTGCTCTCCTCTGGTTCTCAGGTTTATTCTTCAATTCCATTTCACTTCCTCGCCGTGAAACACAAGACATGAAGCACCAAGAAATATATCAAACATCCCTCTTCCCCCCTCTTCCGCTCTCACTTAGCCATCATTTGCAGCAACCAACTGTCCCAGTCCCTGGCGCACATAAACTGCTTGAATCTCCTTTGTCTTGAGGCAAAAGTCACAGGCCCACACCGCAGCGCTCTCTCTAGTTAGCAGCCCATATGCTGGCTCAGTTAGGCCCGTGCAGTCTCTGTGGAACCATCGTTGACAAGAGGCTTCACACAAGATGGCCTCTTGGTCGTCATGTACTTCTGACAAGCAAAGGCCACAAGGGAACACCATGCCTCCACCTAGTTTCGGGGGACCGGAGCCTGGGCCAGAAGGTGGTGGAGCGGGTCCACTGGGAAGTGGGGACTGGGTGTTGGGTGTAGAGTTGGAGTTGGATGGAGGATTGGGGTTGCTACCTGGGGTGTTCCCACCACTGCTGTTGTTAAGGTTGTTCTGGTTGGAGTTGGGTGGCTGGTTTGGCATTGGACCTCCAGAAGCGTTGTTCTGCTGATTGTAGGATGCTGACCCTGGGGCGGAGTTTGGTGGCGTTGGTTGTTGCTGGTTGGATGTGTTGGAGCCGGGACCGCCGGTGGAGTTGGGTGGAGGATGCTGATTGGTTGGCGCTTGTTGAGGCTGAGGACCGTTAAGTGGGCCTGTGGGGGACGAGTTGGGATTGGGGGGTTGAGGCGCCGACTGGGGTTGTCCTGGAGTGTTGGGATTGGGTTGTGCAACATCTGGATGACCTGGGAAGCCTCCTCCAGGCTGTGGGGGTCCAGGGGCTGGGGACGGACCAGGGGTAGCATTGTTGGACGGAGGACCGGAGGGGTTAAGGTTAGGTGGTTGCTGTTGAGAGGGAACAGGTGGACCACCACCTGGACCACCAAAGTTCTTTCCCTCATCACCAACAGGAGGACTTGATCCAGGGTACGGGCCATCTTGTGGAGGAGGGAACTGTCCTTGCTGAGGCATCCCAGGGTGTCCACCCATGTTAACCCCACCACCTCCACCACCCATTCCCATCATGTTCATTCCACCTCCCATACCCCCCATAGGGTTCATAGGGCCGTGTGGAGGCCCGCGAGGGCCAGGGCCACCAGGTAAGGGTGGGCTATTGAAGGGATGGCTACCTTGTCCATGTGGAGGCTGTTGCTGAGGCATCCCAAACCTTGGATGAGGTGGACCTCCTCCACCTCCTGGACCGCCACCCATTCCTCCAGGTGACAGCATTGGGTTGAAGCCCTGTCCAGGGTGCATTGGAGGGCTGAAATTGGGTGGCATATTAAACTGGGATGGGCCTCCTGGAGGAAATCCCCCTCCACCACCTCCTCCTCCACCACCTCCAAAGCCTGTCATGCCCCCAAATCCAAGAGGGTGATGTGGTCCAGCATTTGGTGTTGGTGGACCAAAAGGGGGTCGTCGACCAGGCTGTCCACCTCCAGGTCCTCCGGGGCCACCCATGAATCCCATACCTCCTCCCATTCGACCGGGAACGGGCCCACCGTAGCCACCTCCACCACCCCCTGGGCTGGGCAGAAAAGCGGCACCACCCGGACCACCCCCACCTCCAGATCTTGATGGCGGTCCAAAGTCATCATCGAAAGGGTTAGAGGCCACCAGGTGATCAACCATTGGAGTAGGAGGGGGAGCAAACTCAGAGAGGTGGGAAAACGCCGCCCCCTAACAGGAAATACAAAGGGTGAAAATGAGTTACTGACACGGTCATACTTAATGTCTTAAATTGTATTTAATAAATATATTGCTAATATTTTGTATGAACTAATAGTCATTAAATTCTGTTATTGCTAATATTTGGAATGAAGTCTCTCCACTAAAAGACTAACACAGCAAATGTTACAAAAAAATGAGGCTACAAATAAAATAAAATGCATTAAAACTAAATATTCAAACACTAACCTGAGCATTGGACTTCCTCTTCTTTTTCTCTGGGCTCTTCATCTGGGAACCTTTGGAGGCAGGAATGGAAAAAAGGGAACGATAAACAAAAATGGGGGGGAGAAAGTAGCTGTTAGACCAAAACCAAAGTTTTGAGCTCTATCTAAAACGTGCTAAAACCTTAAACTGTAATTTGTCAGGTGGTATTAGGAAGCAGGGACATTCTATACTTAGTCATAGTGTCACTCTGCTAACATTAACTGAACCATAGTGTATTAGACTCTGTCTTGATTAATTATATTGTTGTGCAAAAACTTCAGTACCTACAATAAACTCACTTCTTGAGAATCAATCACATCAAATCATAATAAAATAAAAAATTAACGTGTATCCCATGTTATTGAACTTTATGACAAGAAACTAATGATCAGAGAGACTGATAATGATGAAAACTGATATTTTTATGTAGACTCCTCCATAATATTGGGTTCGCTAACACACAACAGTTTTTGGTCAGTCACTAAAGACCAGAACCTAACTAACAGTATTCACAGGTAAAGTCATTTAATGTTATTTTAAAAATAATTATCGAATAACGATTAATCGAATACATACATTCTGAAGTGAAAATGTAGATTAACATTTAAAAGGACCAAAATAAATATGGGATAAAAAAAATAGTTAATATAACAACATTAGCCTATATAATTTTTTTATAAAGTTTGATTGTGTCAGAAAGCAGAAATAAAACAGAATTTAAAACAAATGTTTCTGCATGGTCAGTTAACAGACACTTCAGTCAACCTGTCATAAAAATAGGCAGTCATATCCCTATTGAAGACAACACTCTAAAGCTGATGAACATTTACACAACCCAAACCCTGACCCCCGGTAAAAGGCTTGCTTTAGTGCAAATACGCAGGGGAAAAAAGAGTTGAATGCAATGCGTGTAAAAAAAAAACTCAAACGAACACGCGTAGATAGACAAGTGATGCGAGGTTGACATAAAGCTACCCAAAGACAGATCCCCACGAAAACAAGGCCACCGAACATTCAGGCATGTGCGGACAGGGAAAAGGGAGATTTGCAGCCACAGCTGTGTGGATTCCCGCTCGGACACAGAGATGCGCTGATTGACAGTTTCCTACCTTTGCCTCGTTTTCCTTGACTCTGTCCCGCCTGCTGTCCCGCCATTAAAATGACTGTTGGTGCGGTGCCATGACACCGTTCATTTACAGAAATTAGTTTATTTGACGAAAAGCTCCTCGGGTCCAACGAGTATCACCCCGCAGCCCCAGGGAATGCGCGTGAATTGCTTAATTTTAAGTGTACCGACGGGCCAATGAGGTCAGGCACCTACTCAGCAACATGTCTGAAAGATGCATTCATGTTTTGAGTCGGATTTGTCATCTCTGCACGTTTACATGTGTGCACCCCCAAATAACAATGCGATCTGGTGGAGCATCGCAGATATGTCTGAAAATGTTATTACAAAACAACAGTCGTGAAGAGAAGTGATTGGGATGGACTGAATGTGAATACACATCTGCCTGCCTGCAATGTGATCACATACAGATGTGTTTCTACCTGGATGGCTGTCTAAATGACATTTAGATACAAGCATACCAAGCTCTTCTCCCCATTTTAAAGCGCATTAGACTCGAACGTGCAATGCGACTGTAAATGACGCATCAAGGGTTTGAATTTAATTCAAACGTGATTTGAATTCGCGTTCTAGCTATCGTTAGCCGTTTAGCCATCAGCAAGCAAGTTAAGGCGTTAAACGTTGCTCACACAGCTCATTCATATATACACCTAACTGTTGCATCAAGACATGGATGTCAACCCGCATATGACAAACAATCAATGTCAAATAGACTTACGATTTAATATTTATCCCCAAACGCGAAATTGGCCATGTTAATTACGGCCTACTCGTTGCCGGACAAAGAGGGACAGCCGGAGACGATTCGCGCAGGGCATGTGTGGAAAATAGGGGAGGCCGGGCTAAAACAAGTTAGCGATTTTTATTAAATGTTAACGTTTACAGTTATGTTATAGACTTATTCCGTATCTAACGTAATACTAGGGACACTGTCTTGAGGTAAACATGATAAATGCCTGATAATGTTTCTGAAACTGCTCAAGACATGTATCATCGCCCCCCGTGTAATAAACATTTTGGACTGTGCGGGATCAGACCACCTTTACTTTTGAGGCAGGGGGGGATTCTGTGGTGTGCATTTTGCGTTGAGTTCACTGCTGTTAGTGGTTTTGTAAAATGGTGAAATTGAATTTTTTTATGGGGTTATGCATAGAATTTTGGAGAAAGTTTACTCTGACAGTTTTTTAAAAAATAAAATATTAATCCTCAGTTTCAGTTATTGGCGCGTCTGAATGCGTGTATGGTTCAGCTGCATGAGTGGAGTTGTAGTTTTAAGACAGGATTCGGTTGCCCTTACCGTAATTGCTTAAATTGTATTATTTATTGTTTACATGACGACTAGATTAGAAAGCAAGCTGGAGAAGAAAAGAAATGCATCTTAGAAGTTCTGTTCAGACCCTTTGTTAGCTTTGTTAGCTAATCCAAATCACACTAACACACCGGGTAATAAAAAAGTATAGCACTGACTCTCCTGCCCTCTTGTTGTCGATTTAACACGGTACACATTCAACCAAAACCCACCCAAAACCCCTATCTTCACCAAAAGATGAGTTACCGCAGTCTAAAAGTTAGTCTCTGTCGACCTCTGGTGGTTATACAAAGAACAAACACTGAAAATAACATTGGGGCATCACTTTTAAAAGTAACCGGACAACAGTTCGGAGCTAATATTGCCACTCCATTTACAGTCTAGAAATATTTCTGCTTTGACTGATTGGATGATACTTTCTCACTGGTCTAAAAATCGCACACTAGGCTGGTACACCCTTGTAATACAATATAGGATGAGTAAGTGGTGCATCATAAATTAACGTATGTCTTGTAAATTAAAAGTAACTTGATTTAACTCCAGAAAGTTGATAAATTCATAGGTGTGTAATCCTGCATTATTTCACTATTTAGTTAGTTAGCTTCTTGCATGATGCATCTTGCTTGCCACTTGCATTTTGTATGGTTTAGACTTTGGATTTTACATGCTCATATAAGTACATTGTACAAGTACAAGTATATTGATCTAATTAATGACCTAAAGATTTTTGGTTTTCTCCTGAAAAGCTTTGATGAGGAATCATTTTCGACATTTAATTTCTTCTTTTCTTTACACGTTTTCATTGATCCTATGAAAACATCTGCCATATTTTTGTTCTCAGTTATGGCCCGTTTACACCAAGGATGATAACTGTAACAATAACAACAAAGATATACTTGTAAAAATCGTTTTAAATTAACAAATTACAGATTATTGTTTTTTATTGTATTTCACAAAATGTCCACACATTTCCGGGATTTGGAGTTGTATAACGATAACTAAACGATATCGTTGGAATCGTTTCAGAAAGATTTTTTCGCAGCTGATAAAAACATTGCCAACCAATCAGAATCCACCCTTCGTTTACGGCATAGTTGAGATGTAGGCCTAGGTGTTTTTGTTTCCACAGTACTTTCAATTTTGATATTTTTGGTCATATAATGGAGGTGCACCTCAAAGAGCATGCACAGAGAGGTCCAAATTAAACATTATTTAATGACTCGTAAATGTAAGTATACATTGATGGCCTAAGACACGAAACGAGCGGTTTGTGTCAGAAAATGAACAGTATTTATATCGTTTTCCATTGTAAGATGCAGTCCAGGTCCAAAGGTGCACGTTCATCCGCCTTGCCCTGATCCACCCTTGATCATTAGTTATGAATCATTTCATTGACATCATCCTGGTGCGTCTTTCCTGAGCTCTCCTCATGAATGATTTCTGTATTCTCAGGCCCTTTTCAAGACCCATTAGTCTTAATTTTAGCCTCGGGATTGAGTTACTGTCTGCATTACCTTAAATCGAGATGAATTGTTAATCCAGGGCTGCTGTCATAGGCAGGTTAAGACCACAGTGAAGGTTAGGTGAAGGGGTGACAGAGGCCATGAGGTTAATGACTGTTTGCAGATCAGATATACACGAGTCTATACGGCCCCCAAGGTTAAGGGTAGAATAGCAGCAATACGTGATAGCCGAAGGGAAACACGCTGCTAAAAACGGACGAAGTGTTGCCTCGGTATCATTTCACTGGTATTAGAGACACTTAACAGTGCAGGGAAAAGGGGTGAATTGACACCAGCCCTCCCCTTTCCTTTCAGTAGGTATGCTTAGATCCCTCTCTTTTTACCTGTCTTACTTCATCATCATGATAGCTGAGTCCGATAAGCAGTCTCTTGTGACGCCTGCAGTGATCCGATTCAAGAACCGAGCCATCCTCCAAGAGCATATTGTATGAGAGAGAGAGAGAGAAACCAGCTGTTAAGGATAGGGCAAACACGTGACAACGTGTATTCGTATACAGAGTCTACAGACAGTATGTAAGTTAATGCACTTCTCAATGGAAATATCATTATAACATTTATTTCCGTCAAGAGGTGCATCAGTTTTTGCTCAAGATCTTGTTTTGACAATGCAAGAGTCCAGCACTATGTAAAGTCTCCTCCAGCACATCCCAAAGACTTTCGATGGATTTAAGGTCTGGATTCATGGAAAATTCATGTGTGAAAAAGATTCTTCATGCTCCCTCCCAACCATTCTTACACAATTGAGTCTGATTAATCTTGATATTATCATCCTGGAATATGGCCTTGACCATGATGTGTCTTCCTAACACTCATCAGTTAGGGGTAGAAGAACTGTTGCCAAAACATGCAAGAAACATAATAATTACTGGAATATATATATACTTCCAAAAGTTTTGGGACGTTTCCCTTTACATGCACATGAACTTTAATAACATCCAATTCTTAATCCGTAGGGTTTTTGCCCACCCCTTTGCCCACACTCTTCTGGGAAGGCTTTCCACAAGGTTTAGGAATGTGTTTATGAGACTGTTTTACCATTTTTCTAGAAGCGTTCTTGGCCAGGACGTACACTCCCGTAAAAGAGGTTTTAATCTCAGTGAGTCTTCTGTCCTGGTTAAATAAAGGTTTTTAAAAAAGCGCATTTGTGAGGTCAGGCACTGACGTTGGACGAGAAGGCCTGGTTTACAGTCTCCTAATTCCTCTCAAAGGTGTTCTATCTAGTTGAGGTCAGGACTCAGTGCAGGCCAGTCAAGTTCCTCCACACCAAACTGCTTTTATGCACTACACTCTTAGAAGAAATGGTTCTATTTAGAACCAGAAATGGTTCCATCCCCCGCTTCATATATGGAACTCCAAAATGGTTCTATATAGAACCTTTTTTTTTTTTTTTTTTTTTTTGGTAAAAGGTTCTATTGGCCAAGTACGGAAACCCAGGGTTCTATATAGAACCCAGAGGAACCCTTTTTTGTATGAGTGTATAGAACCTTTTAGGGGTTCCAAATATGTAGCGCTGATATAGAATATAGAATATATATAGAACCTTTTTCTTCTAAGAGTGTAGTGTGAAGTCATGTTAGAACAGGAAGGGGCCATGCTTAAAGGGTTAGTTCACCCAAAAATGAAAATTAAGTCATTAATTACTCACCCCCATGCTGTACCAACCCCGTAAGACCTTCGTTCATCTTCGGAACACAATTGAAGATATTTTTGATTAAATTTGAGAGCTGTCTCACTACCACATTGGCTGCCTAAGGGACTGGCTGTTGACGGCCCAGAAAGTCAATGAAGAAAATGTTTAAATATCCCATGTGACTACAGTGACTCAACTATAAGTTTATCAAGCGACACAAATACTTTTTGTGCGAAAAAACAAACAAAAATAACGACTTTATTCGACTATTCCTTTTCTTCACTCCAACAATGAAGAAAAGGAATAGTCGAATAAAGTCGTTATTTTTGTTTGTTTATTCTTTTATTCAAATGTTTGTAGAAGCAGCTTGATTTTATACATCTGTGGCCATGGAAGCGATTGGAACACCTGATTTCAATGATTTGGCGGGCTGTCCAAAACATTTGGCAAAATAGTATAATTTACTAATAGTAAAAATTGTATAATTTTACTATTTTGCCTAGCGTAATTGTATCTCATTTTTATTATTTTTGAAGTAGTAGCTTTTTACTGTCCAATATCAAAAAAGTATGAGGATGTATTGGACATGCTTGAAATCTATTATATCTATTCTAAATCTTACGTAACATTTACCCTAAAATGCCAAACAGTTTCACAAAGGGAATCTTTATAATGCTGAGCGAATCATTGCTTGTGAATGTGTGAGCATCCACTCTATTGTGTAGGAAGTTCATGTTTGTCTGCATGTATTACACTGATATGGACACTGCTGTTATCATGAGTACAGATCATCAGCGGGTGGACATCTGTCGTGAGAGAGTCAGAAGCAGAGATGGAGACTGTGGTGAAGACATTCAGCGCGTGAGGTAAGCTGAGGTGTCAGTCAGGGCTGGTCCAGACAGCCAGATAACGGTGACATGGAGCACTACAGTTACCTGCTGGACCAGGTCATGTGACACCACCACATCAAAGCTGCCACAACACCCTCAGCCATGCATGGCCAGAAGACTGTCACTATCCTGAGTGTGCGGAGGAAGACTAATATAGACAAAATCACTAGGTTTGCTTCATACATGTTTATTTATTTGGTTTAATTGTTTGTGTGAAAGCAGAATTACTGTATTTCTGTATAACGGCATAAGAACGCTTTAGTGTGGCAATAAAGGAATTAATAAGATATGAAACATTACACATATTAGCTGTCAAAAATATTACATGCATATACACTGATATATATATATATATATATATTAAAGAAATTAATGCTTTTATTCAGCAAGAACACATTAAATTGATCACAAGTGACAGTTAAGACATTTGTAATGTTAAAAAAGATTTCTATTTTAAATAAATGCAGTTCTTTTGAACTTTATTTATTAAATAATAATGAGAAAATGCATCACTGTTTGCACAAAAAAAATATTAAGCTGCTTTTATTGTTAATAATTAGAATTTTTTTGAAATCAGCATATTAGAATAATTTCTAAAGGATCATGTGACACTGACTGGACTGATGATGATGAGCTTTGCGTCACAGGAATAAATTACATTTTAAAATCTATTCAAATAGAAAGCAATTACTTTAAAAGTGTAATAATATTTCACATTATTACTTTGTTTTTTTAACTAAATGAAGCATTGATCATAGAACTTTTGGACAGTTCTATATAAAAACGCAAAGATTAAGGTAGTAATTTGGTCAGTGAATAAGCTATAAAATACAAAAGCACTGCAACAATGGTGAAGAGAGAAAAGAGTTAAACATTTCTACACAATGGATTATTTGCATACACGACATGCTTCCCGTATCAACCACAGGTTTGTAAAAGCCATGCTGAATATGATGATGTCACTGCCATTACATGTGCAGGCATATCTGATCTAACTCAGTGAATGACATGAGGTTATGCAGTTCATATTCATATGCATATTCAGCAGAGCAAAATGGATACAACAACATGCGATCGGTTGTTGTAACATGAACCAGTAAATGCTTATATCACTGAAATGAAAGATACCATACATAATTGATTCAACATGACTGTCTGGAATCAAGTGATGAGCTCTGAGCTTAACACTAACGTGCTTCTGAAGTATGAATGCAGCATCACCACAGACATTGTGCAGTGTTCAAACACAACTGTTAGTTTCTGCTTATTGTTTCTCTCTTACGGGCCTGAGTAAACATGGCCAGTGGATCAGGTCGAACAGGTTGAGCCGGAAGTGAGCAACAAGTCCAGGATGTGCTCAAGCAAGCACCTGCGGAGTATTTACACACATCTACTGGGAATCCCCACTCTTGTGGATTTATATTACATATCTTGGACATTAGTCAACGGTTAAACTAGGTTTTGCCTACTGCACTTCACTGGAGTAAAGGCGGTTGACTTTTTCTTCAACAATTCCTAAATGGGACTCAAAGGTTAAATCTGCAAATATGCCATTGTTTCCGGCATGATCAGATTGTGCTGTTTGATGCACCTTTGCTGGAACAGACAGAATGACTCATTTAACAATAGTTCATGAGTCTTTTTCAGTTAAAGACAACCAAATTAACATTAAAAACATACAATTATGTCAAATTACTTGCTTTTATATTGCCAAAAAGCAAATGTAAAATATTACCTTTTATGACATTTATTGTAGCCTATTTTAAAAAATACATCTTTTTAAATAATTTTAATGTTCACAAAACTATATGCACATATTTTTCCTATACGGTTAAAAATCAAAATCACAATTACTTTCACGATTTTAGATCTGCTTGAGATAATGAAAGCATAGGTTTAGGGTAGGTTCAGGGTTAGTACTAGTTATTACCCAGTAATTGTAGTTACTAAAATAAGTACATAGTATTTATATGGGTAACTGGATTAGTATCTGAAATCTTTAAAAAACTATAAAAATCATAACAGAAAATAATTTGTTAAATCCAAAATGATAAATGTTTATAAGAGATTACATGCAGAATCACAGAACATGAAGCAAATGTATGGAGGTCAGTTTTCAAACTTTTTGATTTTCTGTGTAAGAAAAAAAAAATATTATAAAGTATATTTCCAAAATTACAATTGTGTCAGATAACTTATTACAAATATTTTCTGGAGAAAGATTTACTTTTGATCAAGTTTACCTAAAAATACCAAATATATTTTTGTTTTAAAAATATTATTTATTAAAAGGTGTTTTAATATTTTTATAAATGTCCATAAAACTATATTAACTATCAATATTAAAACAAATCACAATTATTCTGAAATCAGGGAATCACTTCACGACTAGTTGAAACATAAGACTAAACTGAACACACTGAACACTTTTCAAAACACCAGCCTTGCTGTCTCTGACCCATGCGCTTGGGCATGATCAGTCGTAAGTATCAAATTAAATAAAAATCGGCCTTACGTGTGTCCCTGGTTTAAAGCATTATATAATATAATATCAAATCTGGTGTGTGTGAATTAAAAAAAAAACTCATTCACATTCATTTGTATTTGAAATAATAATAATAATAATAATAAAGTGATAAACAATAACAATTTGAAAAAAGTTAAGACTGTGTCTTAAGAACTAATCTGACCAACACTGTAAAAAAATATTTTCAAGATTTGTTATCACAACATATTTTCTTTTGTCAAATCAACTTTATAATAATTTATTTAGTTGAGATAACTTATTATTTTGGGTTTCTGATTATTAAATTAATCTCCTTCATTGTATTAACTCACTTTTTCCAGTTCAATCAACTTAAAATTTGAAGGCAACCCAGGTTACTTACTTTTTTAAGTTAAACCATCAATATTTTTTTACAGTGTAGTAATCACAACATTTTTTTCTTTCGTCAAATCAACTTAAATAATTTATTTAGTTCAGATAACATACAATTTTGATTTTCTGATGATTAAATCAATCTCCTTCATTGTATTAACTCACTTTTTCCAGTTCAATGAACTTAAAATTTTAAGGCAACCAGGTTACTTACTTTTTTAAGTTAAACCATCAATATTTTTTTACAGTTGAGTCTTACTTTTTGGATTTAAATTAGACCAATATAGCTTTTTTTTATGAAGTAAACTGAAAAATTAGATTAAGATTAAGCAATTTATGTAACCAGCCACTGCTAGTAAACTAAACGAAACTAATCGATCAATAATCATAACACACTGTAAAAAAATATTGTTGGTTTAACTTGAAAAATGAAAAAAAAAAGAAGTAATCAGGTTGCCTCAAAACTTTTAAGTTCACTGAAATTGAAAAATTGAGTTAATACAATGAAGGAGATTGATTTAATAATCAGAAACTCAAAATATTTTGTTATCTGAACCACATAAATGATCTAAGTTGATTTGACAGAAGAAAAAAATGTTATGATAACAAATCATGATATTTGAAATCTGTTTGTTACATCCAATATTATACATGTTTATGAAAAATGAAGAATCACTGTACAAAAAAAAACATGAGACAAATGCATGGAGGTCAGTTGCACGTTTATTATAATTAAGAAGATACATACTGATTATTAAATAAAAATAGGCTAAAAAATAGATGCAAAGAAAGAGACAAACCAAGTTCACATCTTCAACGCTGAATTATTAGATTCATAGATCATGAACACTGTTCGGAATATATGGTAACCATGAAGTAAATTGCTTGCTGTCAACAGTAAAGGGTATTTATAATTATATCATCATGAAAGATGTAAGTATAAATCCCTCAACATCTGTTTGTCAAGTCACAGTTCAGGATTATTAAAAATGAGCATTCATAACTGTCCATAACATCTCCAATCCCATTCTCTCCAAACAGGCTTTGACACTTACAAGTAAGTAGCCACTGATTCCACTCATAATACACTTTGCTGTTATGCATCATCCAAAAACAGACTCTATATAGCCAGATATAATGTCTGTGGTCATGTGTTCTCATATGAAACAGAAGGCACCCATCCTGAAAGATTTTTAAACGCCTTGTACTCAAGAACTTCGAAAGAAAATAGTTGCACTGATGTGCGTTTCTGTCAAACCCCCAAGCCTTTGCCTTTGAGGGTTTGTCAGTTTTGCTTTAAAAGTGTATTAACAGCTTGTGTTGAATTATAAAAGCAGAGAAATCTCCCCCAGGAACTAGGTTTGTCGGTTCTGATTACAGAAATGGATGAAATTTGTGCACTCTCTTGTTCTCAACCATGCAACCTAATACTACTCTCAGTTTTCTCTCTCTGTTTTTGAAGCATTTGCTCATTACTCTTTCTTTTCCTCTGTTTTAGCCGCATCGTCCTTGCCATCGGGTTTTTTGGGCGCCGGGCTGTCCAGGAAGAAGTCGTTACAGGCCACGGTCAGCGCCCCCATGAGGATGATGAACTCGGTGAAGTCCACCTCGCCATCGTTATTGGAATCCAGGTCATTCATCACTCGCTCCACCGCATCTTTATCTTGAGCGTTCTGTGGGAAGACAAAAAGAAAGTTTAAAGTGATTATCAAAACACTGTAAGAAACGTCTGTACGATTAAGGCTTAATCATTGCTGGGTGGATGGATTACATACGAATTGTAGTTTGTTACATATTAAAACTACAATTTTTAGTTATACTTTTAATTACATGACAGAAATTTTAAGTTATGTAATCTATTAGATTACATTTTAGGTGGTGTAATTTGACTACTTTTGGATTACTTTTATATTACTTTTGATGTTCATATTGTACCACATTGAAATGAAAATACAAAGAGAATGTATTCCATTCCAAAAATATTCCATTCTTTGTCAACAACATGAAGTCCATTAAACATTGCATTACATCAGGGTTTCCTAAATTAGGGTTTGTGAAGGAGCTGATAAAAAAATAACAATTATATTCTGTTTACCTGCATGTCTTGTGACCATTAATCAACATTAATGGGAATTATATGTAAAAAAGTATGAATAAAAAAGTAACTGTAATCTGATTACAAGATTTTTAAAACATAGAATCGAATAACTACAATTACATCATTTTTGGAGTCTCATGTAATCCAGATTACATGTAATCAGCTACTATCCATTACTGGTCCCTACATCTACTGTGCTAATATAAAGAGGTTTTTCACTCGATTTTTAGAATTAGAATTCATGGGTTAAATTAAATGTCAGTAAATTCAACGGTTAATGTCCTGGAACGTTTTTATGTAAAGTAGATGTGCTAAATATGTATAAAAGAGAAATCTAAATGGGGCGAAAGTGACAATATGTACTGGTCATTTTATTTTCAAACCCTGAAAATTCTTTAAGTTGAGTAGAAATTTTTATGGCAAAGTGTGTAGGAGGAACTCTGGGATGTTAATGACAGGGAATGTATGTGCACTTCAGTTGAAAGAGCCAGAAGCTAAATCACATAGGCTACACGATCACTGAATCTGTAAAAAGTTAGGCGTTTCTGCAACTTGCAGTAAATGCAAATCTGAGCTTGTGTGACAGGTTGTATCACATTCATTTTAGTAGGTATGTAAATTAATCTGTTTTGCAGAAGTTGTGAAGAATTGATGTGGAAAGATTTTAACAATGGGGGGGGGGATGATATTATTATATTATTTTGAAGAAGTCAATAGTAAATTGAAATGGATTTATTTACTATTTCATTTCAATTTCGTTTAGAATGAATTGGTGCGTAATAATTCAGACAAATTTCTTTTTCGTTTTTGTAACTTTTTAACACCTCCCTTCCAAACCCATGCTTCCATTCTGATTTGGAACACCCACTTTGCATGATCCAATCAAATCCTGAAGGATAAAATCAAGCCCCGCCCTCTTTTTTTGGTTAATATCTCATTTGCTGAAATCTGCCAGTATATGAAAGATACAAATTATGCATAATCCTTCTCACCCCGAGATAATTTCCCAGCTCCTCCGTCAGAAGTTCCCTTAGTTCCCCTCGGCTTAGTGTGAATTTGTCTCCTTCCTTCCCGGAATACTTATGGAAAGTCTTGATGAGCATCTGCATGGCGCTTTCCAAGTTGGTGCTTGGTTCTTTGGACATGCTGTAAATTGGTTAAAAAGTTCAAGCGTTAGATACAACGACATGACGCGCCCCTCGCTAGACCCTGCTGCATGTATGGTCACATGACTAGCATGGGCGGAGCTTTGGCTCAATCAATGCTGGCACAAACACACGTTTTGGACTATGGGTGAAAACAATGTTCTCTTAGTCATTTGTTTGAGATAATATCCTTACTGTTTTGGGGGGGTTATTTGATTTGATTCAGAGGGAAATTAGAGGTTCTGATTAGGGGTTTGTCACTCAAAAAGCAACATTCTTACACATCACACTTTGAGCGTGGCATCTTGGATCTTCTCTCTCCGGGTTCAGCAAGCTACTGCACATGTAGAAACAGACACAGTCATTGATGAGGTGCAACAGAAGATGAGAAAGAGCATGAACAGCATTTGGCAAAAGTACTGACGGAAGGCTGAACTTTTGAATTTTTAGTTTTCAAAAAACCAACTTAACATGTAATTTTGATGTCACGGATACAAAGAGAGGTAACGTTAGACCTCTAAGTGGAAGTTTTGGCACTTTATGAGAGACATACACCGTTAAAAATACAGGTTTTTTAATGGCGTCGATGGTTCCCCATGAAGAACCTTTTACATCCATTAATCTTTCAATTGCGTAGAAGGTTCTTTATAGTGGAAAGGGTTCTTTACACTTGGGGAACCACAAAAATTGAAGAAGAAAAAAAACTTTGGAAACTTGATTTTTAAGAGTATAGGTGCATTTATATGTACATCCTAATCATGATTAGATAAATTGTTCTAGTATTCTGTCTTGAACACTCATTAGTTGTATGTGAACGCTTGCCTGCTCACAGCGAAATCATCTGTTGCTCATGTAACAGGGGCTGCATCTCTCAAATGGAAACCACAAGTGAAACATAAAACTGTCAAAATGAAGATAAAACTACTGGCAAGTTCCCCAGGGAAGCTGTAATTCCAAGTAATCCGAGGCTCTCGTGAAGACGCAAACACACACAATACGCACCTGAAACTGTCCTAAAGCAAATCCATTAGTTAATTCTGAGGATAGAGGGCAAAATTAAGTGAAAGAAAGTATCATGAGAACCAAAACAAATAGTTTAAAATGAAGAAGAAAGGATTAGACAGTATTTTGTTAAATTACTATTTACCAATGGATCAAGATCAGTTCAATGGTAAAATGCATTATCGTTGTCCCATTTCTTAGATGTCTGTCCTAAAGAGCAGCATAATTGTTGAGACTTTGGACTGGGATTACTCTGAGGCCTTGCGCTCAGCTCTTTATTTGTAGAACTACACCATCTAATTTAACTAATTAGCTGAGCTAAGAGAGTGCCTAATTAGGAAGCTCAAATGGCCACATGCGGATTTGGAACAAATTGTGGTGAACTCTACAACTCTCAGGAACTAAAACCGAGAACCATTGTTCATGAAATGGACACTAACTAGAAAGGTCAGAATAGATTTAATGTCCCGCAAAGCCATTAAATCCGGACAAAGCGGCTATAAGGAAAAATAAGATAGAACATAAGACAATTGGGGAAAAAAGTAAGCTAAAATCTGAAATGATGGCACTTTTTTTTTTTTGTAGGACAGAAAGAAACAAGAAGCGCATCCTCATTAGCCGTATCAAAATAGAACGGACACGGTGAGGCCATGACAACCAAGATGAGAAAGGAAACGTAACACCAAGTGACCTAGTGACACTGAGGAAACTGACCGTTCTTTGACATGTAAAGAAGAAGAGATTCATTTATTTGCATACGAACAAATGCGTTTTAATCGAAATCTAACTCATTTGATGATATAGACCCAAAAAGGACATTTACATGAATCAAAATCAATGACATAACCATATATTAAGGATTGCCATGCATGGTGAATACAGGTAAAGTGGGATATTTAAATTCTTGGATTATATTTGTATATGGAAATATTTTAAAATGTACAAAAAGTATTTCACTTTGCCTGTATTCATGCGGCACTAGATAGATAGATAGATAGATAGATAGATAGATAGATAGATAGATAGATAGATAGATAGATAGATAGATAGATAGATAGATAGATAGATAGATAGATAGATAGATAGATTCTAATTGACTTTAAATTAGTATAACTTTGAAGACTAGACATTCATGGTTGTATCTATATCTAGAACTTCACAATAGTAGCACTGAGCTATGAACATATTTGAATAAGACTAGCAGAAAAGTAGATAATCCAATCCGGAAGAGCATTAATTAGCTTTCTGCTGTGAGAGAAAGGAGTCCTTTCTCCCATCTGAGCTGTCTGTCTTACCTGAATGCCTACGGAGAGCTTCCTTTGTCTGTAATGAAGTGCAGGAGATAGTGATAGACAGCCGGAGAGCCGAGGAACAGATGAGGGGAGAGAGAGAACCTCTGGGGTTTAAATATCACTCACTCTGCCCCCTCCTTTCTCAAGAGCATCTCTCGCATCTTCAGTTTCTGCACCCCTCCCATACTCTCTTCCTTCAGTTCACCTGCCAATATAAGGGCCATTTGACCCCGTCATGCCAGTTGACTCGACACAAGAAGACTCGACAGGCCAGTGGAGTTTGCATTACAGTCCTTTATTGTTGAGTAGCTGGAGATGGTCAATCATACAGCATCGAAAATTAAATATGTGGTCAGTTGAGAAGTGTCGAGAAGCTACACTTAATGAAAAACTCATGCATTTGTTCAAAAGACAGTTTTATGTTACCTTGGTAGAGCTGGAAACTACTTCTGTTTGACTGACAAACCTGAATTAGCATTTCAGTTTTACACTAACGTGAGTGTTAGCCGAACTTCATATGGTGTGATGACGTTATAATGCTAATGAGGCCTAGCAACACCAGACACGACTGATTTGGAGTCAGACACACCAAAGTAAAGAGGTGGTTTTAGATGGCCAGGATATACATGACAGCATGAGATAAACGAGAGCTCATTAGCATGATCTAAATGAGCCCTTTTTAGGCAGCGTAGGATTTCTCACTGACATATCTGTATAATGCATAATGTAGTATGTATGTATTATGTAAGGTGCTTTAATGGCTATACCTGTGCATTTGTCTCTTCTTCCATGTTATTGCTTTCATAAATGTCTCATGACTTTACACTAGATGCGATATCAAAATTCATTGAATCATTGATAATTGGTGAAAAATTCAAGGAAAAGTAAGATAAGGTTCCTCATCAGGTTTTTGTCACATAGGTTGTCCAGTACATGATGGGATACAACATTAATGGTAACACTTTACAATACGGGTGCACTAATATGCATTAATTCATCCTTAACTAATGCACAGATAATCATGAGTTAATGTATAACTCATGAAGAACTAAACCATTAATTAATGATTACTGCATCAGCAACTAATAGAGTCGATATGTTTAATATGAATTGCTATTAATTCGATGTGTTAATTACCACAATTAGTCAAAGCTATGCACTTCAACTTCCAGTTGTCTGCTTTAATTAATCATTACCCAATGATTTGCAAAGGTATCGTAATGATATGACTTTACTTGTTGGGGCACATCATTATTAACTAGCCATTTAGTAATTGTAGTAATTTGCACATGAATTTGCACTAATAATGAAGTAATTAATCATGTATTAATGCATATTAGTGTACCTGTTTTATTATCTGGAAGTTGAAATACAAGGCTTTGGCTCATTCTGGTAATTAACATTTGAATTAACACTATTAGTTAAAAAAATGACTTATTATTGAATTAATCCATAATTACATATTTATATGTTATCTGGTTATCGTTGTGCTAATTATGCTAGCATGCTAGTTGTGATCATATCACAAGTATTATATGTGTTTAAAAGTGCAAAATATAAGTGAAACTGGTTAATTATTATGTTAATATAGTCTTTTCAAGACATTTAATATAATGATATGACTTTACTTGTTGGGGCACATCATTATTAACTAGCCATTTAGTAATTGTAGTAATTTGCACATGAATTTGCACTAACAATGAAGTAATTAATCATGTATTAATGCATATTAGTGTACCTGTCGTATTATCTGGAAGTTGAAATACAAGGCTTTGGCTCATTCTGGTAATTAACATTTTAATTAACACTATTAGTTAAAAAATGACTTATTATGGAATTAATCCACAATTACATATTTATATGTTATCTGGTTATCGATGTGGTAATTATGCTAGCATGCTAGTTGTGATCATTTCACAAGTATTATATGTGTTAAAAAGTGCAAAATATAAGTGAAGCCATTTAATCTTTACAAAGCTGTTTAGTAAAAGCCATTTCCGGACTTAAGAGACATAACAAAAAACAAAAGTAAAACAGCTAAATATGTGGAGGCGAATATGGTTAAATTAAAGTTTGAGAGAATGAATGCCTATGTGAATGAGTGATTACTGAAGCGCGATTCCTATATCAATCTTATTAACTGTCTTCAGGGGTCTAACCTTAGTGAACCAATACTGTGGGATGACTCGGGGCTCCCGCGGGGCCACAAGGGTCCCCTGGTGTGGATTCCATCTCAAAAGGCTTTTAATTATTGAGCGTCAGCTATCATAAGCACACTAAGCATCTAATATTCCAGCTCTTGAGACGAAGCACTAAGATGGACAGCATGTGAAAGTCAGCTACTGGAGGATGTCAGAGAGAGTTAGATCCAAGTACACAAGGCAGAAAGCATGCCAGAAAAATGACATTATTTAAAAGCAAATCTGTTTATTCTCATGCAAACAAGGCCCGGAAATGTGAACAACATATTATGTGGACTGCATAGTGTTCCCATGTGCGCCACAAACGCAAGTCCCACATTTGAATGGCGACGGAATATGTTAAATTCCTGCAGAAGGGCAATTCATCAAACAAAAAGTGCCATTTTTACACTTCTGCAACACTGGAAAATACATAGTACATTTACGACTAGCACCGAAGTCGACTGAGAGAGTGGCACAAACATACTTAATAATGCCTAAATGTAAGCTATAAAACCGATGTCTGTTCTTCATTCACGGATGTTTTGTGGAGATATTGGAGAGGGGACACAGTGGTTGCAGTACCCTTACAACAAATCTGGCTCAAACATAAGGACATAATGATCAGGTATTGCACCCCTTTGGCCATTTGTCACATTTGCGGCTGTCGACACACACACACACACACACACACACACTAATATTACAAAAATGAATCACAGGCACGAACTAATTTGCATACGATCAGAAATTAGTATTATTAAGAAGGCTACACTTCTGTGTAGTAATAAAATTGGTAGTGTATTGGTTTCGAATGTGTGTAGTAAAATATCACAATAATGAAAATGACAAATAAAACAAACACAGAAGCATTTGAATGGCGACAATCTGGACTTCCTCAAGCTTCTACGACGCTTCCTCAGTTTTGATCTTCTCTTCAGCTTTATTCTCTTCAGCTTTCGCTTCTTCCTGTTCCACATCTGTTTTTTTCTCTTCCTCTGGCTTCAGCTCTTCGGGATTCGCTGCCTTCTCGACCACTGGCTTGTCTTCTTTCTCCGCCTCCTTTGCCGCCTGTGGCTCTGCCTGTGCATTGGCTGCCGCCTCAGGCTGTGTCTCCTGGATTGAACTCTCTGCTTGCGTTTCTTTTTCCAAACAACGCTGGTTGCTGAGAGCCTGCGCCAGATAGCCAATCAGATTCATATACTCCTGGAAGCCGACCTTCCCATCCTGGTTGTTGTCAAGCTGTTGACGCATGTTTGTAACTGCCTCATTGTCCTCTGCGCCCTAAACACAAAGTTCCTCAGATGTTAATCACTCATGCTACAGGTTTGCGGCTTGTATTGATTGTCATTTAAATGGTTTAAACTGCTGATGGTGATAGAGTGATGCAACATCACTCCTAAATAGATTCTAAAAACTTTCTGTAAAAAATGTATAATGTTTTTGCTCATGAAAACAACGTGGGTTTTAGCATGTTGCTATGTGGTTACAAGTCTGATCAGTCTGGGGAAGATCCACGAGTTGGGATTTCGAATTCGGATCACCCAAAGGACAATTGTGCAACATGTCGGAGGGCTGCCAATGAGGCTATAGGCTAAGTCTTTTCTTTATTGTGATGTATATCCGAGTGAAACGGCTTCTTGAGCAAGAAAAAATGTAGGGTCAGACTTGATTTTGTCTACAGAGCATCACAGTCCTGCCCACAGGCGTTGCCGGAAGTAAGAATTCAATACAATTTCTCCATTGACAGTTGAGATATAAGCCATAAAAACGTAACCATACATGGTAGACTTAAAACCAGCTATGGCTGTACTAAGCGATTGTATATGCTCATATAAACTAGACCCCGACCGATAAAGGATTTTGAAGGCCGATACGATACAAATATTTTTGGTTTAAAATCCGATATATCGGCCGATATTTAAAAAAAATAAAATATTCAGAAACGTGCAACAAAACACTAACAGATTTCCCTAACATTAGTTATTTTTGAGTTATTTATGAGTTTTAACTAAAATAATATGATAATGCATTTTAAAAAGAAACTTGTTTCTTTTATTGTCACAACAGAACAGAGGAAAATCAAAATATATGAAAGTTCTGATAAATAAAATAATAATTAGTCCCTATATTGCCTTATAAGCTACCTTATAATTACAATGTCAGCTTGCTTATCCCTTTATCTGCACTTTTTATCAAGCTACATCAAACCATTTTCAATCATCAGTTGATAAACCTACTATTTAGCGATTCTAAATCCATTACAGAACGGCAGTCTGCAACGCACACTTGGCGTCGTTGGATTTCACACACGTGTAAAAGAAAAGCTAACTTTTATGCACAGGATGTGTGGCGCGTCATACACGAGTGTTGCCAACAGGGACGGTGTAGAGTGCCCCCTCTGGTGGACAAACTTATACAACTCCAACACTCATGACATGGTTGAAGCGTGTTTAGTCTGTTTTTATTTTATTTTTGAAATATTAATTTATCGGCCATTATAACTGCCGATACCGATGGTTTGGAAAATGCCTAATATTGGCCGATAATATCGGCCTGCCGATAAATCGGTCTGGCTCTAATATAAACGCCAAAAGTTCATGGGGCACTAACCTTGTTTTAAGATAAATGCCTTTAATTCTCGATGTCTTAGATAAGTACTTCATTACCCACAATCCTGAACAATCCCACAGTAATGCATCTGATTGGTGGAAGTCGTGTAACTGTCTGGTTAAACCCTGCGAAGGCACGTGAAGACTGAAGATTGCGTAATGACGAAAGTTCATTGGTCGCACCTCAGACACGCCCACCCTCAAGCCAGTAACACTTAAGAAAAAAAAGAGATGTCTCTACTAGCTGGGTTTCCATCCAAATATGAAGTGAATCTTTTCAAAGTTCGCAAAAAAACAAACAAATGCAAATTTGGTTCGTTTTCATCAAGTTGTTCGAGCGGGTGATGACGGTGCCGATTAGTCACATGGGTTTAATGTTCGCTACATCAGAATTTATTTGGCAAATGCGTTTCCATCTCCCATTATTCACTTTAACTATTTTTCGCAAAAACCACCCAAAGCGAGCGTAAAAACATTTTTGCGAAATTAAGCGCCCCCCCCCCCCAAAAAAAAAAAAATGCCGTTTCCATCACTCGTTTTTGACGCGATACATCAAAATGTGCATAAAAGCAGGGTGATGGAAATTTAGTAACTGCAAGGAGGTGAAGCTTAAAAAAGTAATGATGTATTGTACACAGATAAATCATTAATAATAAAAACTGCAATAAAAGAAGAATAAAAAAGAATAGTCAATTTTGATTTCGTGGTGACTTTAAATGTATAAATCAAGTTTACAGTGGTTTTTCACCCGTTTATGGTCTGCCATGCAGGCACAATGATTGTTTAGAAGATTAATAGCCCACTTTTCCACAGCAATCTGCTTGAACCGAGGTATCATTCATGTCCGTAGCACAAACAGTGTGAGATGAACGAGCACTGCTAAAAGTTTTCCTCTGTAATTTAATGTGGCACCGGAGCAAATAACACAGCAGCATTCTTCATGGCAAATGACTATTTGGACACAAGTTTGTGGTTTCTGCTCAGCTCATCAAAGTCCAGATAATAAGGAAGTGCTCAAAAAAGAAATAGACCAGGGCCGACCTGTAGCCATGGAAAAATCGAGTGTACTGAAAGACGAATATGGTAACTGAATGATGGCTGAATTTCAAATAAAGTTTTGCTAGATTGAACAAAATTGAACGCAGCTTCTAACCGTCATAATGTTCTTCAGCTGGTTCTTCACGAGGCTCTGGAACTCCTTTCCTCCGAGGTTTTCCTTTCCCTTGGATGACTTCAGGTAGACACCCACCACGGTTTTAATTGCTCCCTCCATCTTTGCTTTCGCTCTACAACAAGATGAAAAGAACATTTAGTAGACAGCTGACATTAGGGATGCACGGATATTAAAAAGATGTCTGACGGACGATAAATGACCAACAAAATGTTACTGTTTTAAATAAAGAAAGAAATAAATTACTAAAAATTAATCAATTTAAATGCTACAAGTGAATTTAGGCATCACAGCATTATAATGTACAGTATGAACATGGGAAATATTTGTTTTTTTCTAAATATTACACTACCGTTCAAAAGATAAGTAGGAATTTTCTAATGCTTACCAATGCTGCATTTATTTGATCAGTATAAACATTAATATTGAGAAATAATATTACAATTTTAAATAACTGTTTTCTAATTGAATTTATTTGAAAGTGTAATGTGATGTAAAGCTGAATTTTCTGTTTTCAGTGTCACATGATCCTTCAGAAATCATTCTAATATGCTGATTTGCTGCTCAAGAAACATTTCTTATTATTATTTAATTTAAATTTCAAAAACACTTTTAAACAGTAGTGTGCATTTAACTGTAAATTATATATTAGTGTTTTTAAAGAGTAAATCACATAAGTTTTGATAACAGCAATCTAACTGAGGGAACATGTGATAGATAAATGGATGGATGGCTGGGTGGATGAATGGATGAGTGGATGGATGGATGGATGGACGGATGGATAGATAGATGATGGTTGGGTGGGTGGGTGGATGGATGGATAGATGATTGATCGGTGGATGGGTGGGTGGGTGGTTGGATTAATAGATGGATGGATGGGTGGATGGATGGGTGGATGGATTAATAGATGGATGAATAGATGGATGGATGGATGGATGGGTGGGTAGGTGGATGGATTAATAGATGGATGAAAAGATGGATGGATGGGTGGATGGATGGGTGGATGGATTAATAGATGGATGAATAGATGGATGGATGGATGGATGGATGGGTGGGTAGGTGGATGGATTAATAGATGGATGAATAGATGGATGGGTGGGAGGATGGTTAGGTGGATGGATGGATGGATCAGTGGATGAGTGGATGAGTGGATGAGTGGATGGATGGAGTGGATGGATGGATGGATGGATGGATGGATGGATGGATGGATGGATGGATGGATGGATGGATGGATGGATGGATGGATGGATGGATGGATAGATAGATAGATAGATAGATAGATAGATAGATAGATAGATAGATAGATAGATAGATAGATAGATAGATAGATAGATAGATAGATAGATAGATAGATAGATAGATAGATAGATAGATAGATAGATAGATAGATAGATAGATAGATGGATAGATCCCATCATGCATTGACAGTAATGTAAAAATAAGTTTAATACTTTAAACAAACCCTAACCCGAAGAAGAAGTGGTGTCATTCGGTGGTTGGCGACATGCCAAGCTCTTAACAAGTTAGAGACAACTCTCTAGCCACAGTACCTGAGAGTGTACTAGGGTGTGGAGAATGGAAATCTTGGGGGTTAGAACTGACAGTCAATTGCAGATAAGGGAAGAGAGAAGAAAGAGGCAAGTCGCCAGTGGCTGTCCTGATCTTTGATAGGTCATCTGATCTACTGATGACCAAACCACACAGCGGCTTCATGTTTCTCAAGGGATTACCGACAGCTCAAACATCCCTTCTTTCACTCACTCACTCACTCGCTCACTCCTTTTTTCTGTAGTTTGTTCCTCTTGCTCTTCACACCTCTTTTAATGTAAAGAATTTAGTCCTGCTTTTAACTTTCTTTCAAGACCAGCCTCTCTCTTCTCGCGTGTAAGATTTCACCTATGCAAGCGCACGTTCACTCTCTTGCATTACACTACACAATTGTTTGCTGGCTTGTCAAAGTTTCGAAGGAAATGCCAATAGCCAATCGCCTTGCCTCAATGAAGACATGGCATTACTCAGATTCTTTGATGAGGTGCAGACGGTCATAACTCAGCTATGTTCGGCATGAAGATCAGATTTTAGGGTAATTTTCCGAAAACCTCCATTAAAGTCTGTTTGATATATGCAGCGGCAACAATAAGTGAAGACATCTGTAGTATTGTTGTTATTTGTTAAGTAAAACTGGAAACACTTTAAAATAAGATTCATTAGTTAACATTAGTTCATGTATTAACTAAAATAAACTAACAGTGAGCAATTCAATTTATAAACAGTATTTATTCATCTTTGTTAATGTTAGATAATAAAAATAGAGCTGCTGATTATTTGTTCATGTTAGTTCACAATGCATTAACTTATGTTACAAATAGAACTTAAAACATTAATATTAACTAAGATTAATAAATGCTGTTGAAGTATTGTTCATTCTTAGTTCATGGTAACTAAGTTAGTTAACTAATGTTAACCACTGTAAAAAATATTGTTGGTTTAACTTAAAAAATTAAGTAACCTGGTTGCCTTAAAATTTTAAGTTGATTGAACTGTAAAAAGTAAAAACTGTAACTGTAAAAAGAGTTAATACAATGAAGGAGATTGATTTAATCATCAGAAACTTAAAATAAGTTATCTGAACTAAATAAATTATTTAAGTTGATTTGACAAAAGAAAAAAATGTTGTGATAACAAATCTTGGAAATATTTTTTTTACAGTGAACCTTATTGTAAAGTGTTCAAGTAAAACTATAAAAAAAAAAACATTTCCTGTCATTCAAATAAAGCTGAAATATAAATAGTAGATGAAACACTTAAGCTTACACAGAAATTTAAAATGAAGCCTTGGCATCTAACTAAAATACATAAACTTAAGTTAAAGTATTAAAATTACTAAAACTGAAATAAAAAGTAATAAAATCTATACCGAACTTAAAAAACCCCAACAAAATCTAATAAAAATGACAAACATAACAAAATTACTGCAACTTAAATTAAATTACATTAAAGTATTAAAGTATAATAATAAAAGCTCATTTAAAAATATTAATAAATATTATAATAGGTAGTCAACAACCTCTAAAAGTGCCAATAAAAAAGGATCCTGTTGTAAGAACGGTAAAATGCAGAAACCAATGTTTCAATGCATTCATTTCATTGATAAAATCTTGAACAACAGAACTAAGTGTCTCAAAAAGACATAGAAAACACAACTTTTGAAATTCCAATCATTGCTCTTTTACGCAAGTCATTCAGATGTAACCAGAAAGTGACGGCTTGCTTGTTAAGATGAGGTTTGGAACCTTATAATTTGCATAGCTGTACAAACAAAGCTGTACAAAAAAAAAAAAAAAAACAGTGACATCCAGCGGTCAGCAAAAGAGCCCTTTGGGTTGTTATTGCGGGTCAAAATCTGTGTAGGTGTGCTTGTCATCCGAGACGGTTTCTAATGCCACCAAATTAGCTGACGCACATTCACACAGAGTTTCCTCTTATCAGTAGTAATAACCACATCGACAGGTAGTAAGCAATTAAGAAACATGACCATTAGCCTAATTTAATGAGAAAGAGAGAGAGAGAGAGAGAGAGAGAGAGAGAGAGAGAGAGAGAGAGAGAGAGAGAGAGAGAGAGAGAGAGAAGGAGATACAGAGATGACGCAGTACGCATATTAAAGTTTCTGGTTTCATAGGCTGTTCGAAAGTGAGAAGGACTCTTTTACACTAGCGTCAGGTGGAATGGTGCAGGAAATAGGCTAGTTTTCGACTTCCTTGGCACACAGACACTCAGCTACTGTCACAATGCAGCAATAAACTATATTATACTTCCTATTGGCTGTTGAGTATAAACCCTACATACTTGTACAGTGTTCATTTGGGTTAAGTCTCAAAACCAGGCTGCCTTTCTAGACATTACAGACATGTTTTGAATTCCATTGCACATATGATGCCCTAAAATGCTGTCGCATCAATGGTTCCATTGAAAACCTCATTCCAAATCAATAGAACCTTTTCATTGTGCAAAAGGTTCTTTATAGAGGAAAAAATGTTCTTTACACACACTCAAAAATGGCTCTTTTAAGAACTGTTTGCTGAAAGATTCTTTGGGGAACCCAAAATGGTTCTTCGACGGCATCGCTATAAAAAATCTCTTGAAACTTTGATTTTTAAGACTTTTGTTTTTATGGTCTGACTGAAAAAAAAAAAAAGATTTTACATGCTACAAAAGTGTCATATAAAAATATATGAACAATATTAAGGCAAATAACAATGTTAAGCTGTTACCTTTACTCACAATTTTTTACCTGATTTGACCCCTGAAAATGTACTTTTTGTTGGTGTAATCTAATGAGATTATTTTTTGACAATAATAAAACCAGTGTATGTTTAAATTTAAGTCATAAAAAAGATAGTAGTTATAAATGAGCAAAATAAGTGACTTTCTCTTGGCTGTGTCTTAGCTGCCTACCTAAACAGCATTCTCATAAGCACCTTTACACAAAAAGCAGCATCCTGACTGAAATGGTGCATCCTAGGTGGCAAAATACAGTTGAGTCACACAACCCCTACTGTACAGTCAGGATCCAGTCAGCCCTTTTACACAGTACAAACAATGTCTACATGCGCCCTGGCCCCTAGACCAAAAGGCCGTCGCTCTGTTGAAGTCAATGCTGTGTTGTTGTCACAAGTCTTACACGCCTTAGTTCTCCCCACAATCATATTTCTAGTGACTATAGGCATCGTTCACTGATCCCATTGACTCTTTCAACCCTCGGTCTCAACCCTATCCAGTGCCAGTCGTCAAGTCTTATGAATTATTAAAGCCTTTGGCCCCTGACCTGGCGATTCCGTGCGGTGCTACCCTAGACAGTCTCAAGCTTTAACCCAAAACTCTCTCAGACAGACAGCACGTGGATGGTTAATAAAAAGTAATGAAGAGAGATCTTCCATTAGGCTACTTAAGTGACTCTCCAAAACAGACATGACCTTTTACTGTTCCTGGACTAAATGAATAAATAAATCCGTGCAAACAACCTCATGAAGGAGAGGGGGAGAAAAAGGAAAAGGGGACGCAGACATATGCTGTTTAACAACGGACACTCATGCATTCTAGTACCGTTTCTCTCCAATGCGCAAAAGAGATTGAAAGGTTTGCGTTTCCAAACGGGAGAACGTGATACGCGCGCGCTCGATCACGGTAAAGACAATACCCGCCGCTCGCGTGCGCCATTAAAAATTCACACAGGAACAACTTTGCCAGTGTATAAAAACTCGTGGGGAACAATCGTCAGGTAGTTCTTTTTTTCTACACACTGAAATCACGCTTCGATAAAATAGCTTTCGTGTTAAACGCTTCTCTTTTCTGTTAAAGGACAGTTGACTTGGACTTGAGGTGTTGGCACAAAATATTTAAAAATGTCATAGGCATCTACAATTATAAATATGATTTTACCATTGTATATCTTTTATATAAGGCACTTTATATTTATATTTGATGTTTTTATTTCATTGTTCGCATTTTTATTTAAAATATGTATTTAAAATACTATCAACTTCTTTATAATCACAAAATAGCACATTATATTCAATTTTAAATAAATGTAAAATAATTTAACTTTTATTATATTTATTTTAAAATTCATAACACCATGAAATACAGCAGCAGCATAATCAATGATGTAATTGTTGGCGCGTACAGTCGTAATAAAACGCTGCGATTAACAACGATTCAAACCACAGAAGAATAGTTCAGTAAATTCGTAAAGATACGCGTTGACTGTGTGCGAAAACGGCAGATGTTTTCAGTTTCAGCTGGCTGAGAATGGTCGAAGGGTGTTTCTAAAACGTGGCGTTGACACTTACAAAAACACTCACAAGTTCAAAACTTAAAGTTTTGTGTTCAAGTAGTCTGTAATGTGAAAGAAACGTATTTTGAAGCACTTACCCTAAAATGGGGACTGAGCGGATTGACAGTTCGCAGTAGCTGCAGTAAACCTCTTTTTTTCTTTGCCTTTTCTTCCCTACCTCCAAAAAAAAAAAAAAAAAAAAAAAAACTTGTCAGACTCGAACCTCTGCCGAATCTCTTCCGTGATTTTTTTTCGTAAACGTTTTTTTGCCCCTGACTCTGACAAATGAAAGGGCGTGTACCTGGAGGAGGGGAACTAAAGGACGAACTTTAGTTGTTTTAAACAGGACATTTGATCTTTGAGATGATTCATAGGCTGCTTTTGATATTTCTTATTGATGATGTCTACTGCTGTAACATCAAACATTATCATAGCCAACGTGAATGTACTTTCACACTAGAAATTAAACAGGGAATCGTGGATGAGGACGAAGAGTTTTGTCTGGAGTTTTAGTGGGAAGTACAAAAACTTTAACCCTTACCTGCACAATGTTTGTACCAGTGTCAGAAATTAACTGGGCTCGGACAAAATGCCCCATTGTTTTATCTTTTACAACATTTTGTAGTCTTAAACTGGATCAAAATCCTCCATAATGGTAGACAGCTGCGTACACTGTAATATATATATATTTACATTGCTTTAAAATCACTTATTTGGATAACTTATACAAAATTCAACTCATGTTTGTAAGTCAGTAATGTAATTCAAGTTGAAATTACTTAAACATCCAAGTTATTTTTTTATTTATTTAAGGAAGCAGCTTTTTTGTGTCCAATCTTCACACAATGCATGACAAATTTGAGATTTAAGATTTGTGACATATTATTGGCCAACATTTTGAATTATTCTTATTTATTCATTCGAAGTATATGTCATAAATAAATGAGACTCCACATGTTTATGAGTGGAGAATAAGGGTAAAAACTCCTAGAAATCAATTCCAGGGGGCAAATTTTGCCTCTAATGCATTAATTCGCATGTAATATAGAACCAACAAAGTGCTTAATTTTTTTAAATGCCAGCAGGAATTAATATGGTCAGGATTCTTGCTCACTGGAATGCTTTGTATTGTGATAAATCTCCAGACAGCCTATAACAGGCCTCAGGGAAGACATATAGTGAATCATATCCCAGTGCCCAAACTTTACTATGATTATATCTGTGTTTACAAGAGGCACCGCCTATGTAAAGTGGTTTGTATGACTACTGTCACTTTGTGTGGACTATGGTCATGCCTTAATCACGCCCATTGTGCTATACAAAGTTCACTTTTGACTCATTTTTATTTCATAAAAAGTATAAAATTGTGTGTACCCCTCATGAAGCGTCTATTGTTGGGCTAAGGTTTCAAATTAAAATCTTGAAGCATCTCTCAAAGCAGTTTTCAAAATGTGTGTGTTCAGTTTACTTCAGTATAGCACTTGCAAATAAGATCTAAATCTCCCTTATTATCCAAAAGAAACCAACGCCCTTTCCTCAAGCCACACCTGTATGCAAGGCAACTGCCGGCACCTGCGTTATATTGTGTTGGGGACTGAATGTGTCAATAAAGACGTATCGTAACTGGCTTTGACTAGAAGATCTAAATCTAAACCGCCGTGCAATGTGATAGTTAAGAGCCTCGGGGTGGTGTTGGGTTACCATAAATGATGCTATTAAATCAGATGCGCTACACAAAAGAATGGGTGAGATGAATCTTATATTGCATGGTCAATAAAGAGGCAAGACAAGATTACCTTGAGAATCAAAGAAAGCTTTCTTTTATTTTCCGTCACCTTGGAGAATCATTAACTGTGCAACAGCACGGCCTGTGTTATAATTACATCAGGAAGTCACAAGGTAAAATTAAAGTGATTGAATGGCATTGCGGAATGTTTCTTCATTGGCTAAAAGCCGCCATGTTGGTTCGCCACATTTCCAATAAGCTGCCAGAACTCCAGGAAGGTCAGCTCTCCGTCGTTATTCGCATCCAATGAGCTCATGAGCTGGTCAATGGTGGCTGGGTCAGAGGAATTCTGCGAGAGGACACATTGAATTAGTCACTTGCAATGATTGTGTCTCCATCTAGTGATCGTCACTGATACTCTGCATTCTTTTCTGCTGACCTATTAGGTCAGGGCATGGGGGGAGTTCCTGTTCTGGATGGGCCAAACAGTAAATGCTCTGATGTGGCAATTTTTGTTCCATTGTCTCTGGCATAGTTTAGATGAAGACATAATGAAAGCAGCTGGTTTGTTTCCGTACACACTAGCAGTAAGTTCTTTCTATAATCTTAAGAGTTTTGAAGGAAGGATTTGTGTTATTTTCTCCACAAAATCACAAACATGTGACTCACATGGAATTCTTTAGAGGACTGGGATGTGGTTTACTAATAACTCGCACCAGGCCTCTAAAATGGTCCTCGTGTCCCTCGAGTCTCACAACATGGAATGCTGATCAAACACTGTAAATAACCTTAAATTTTATATATTTATATAAAAAAAGAAGAGTAAAATAATTATTTTTGTAGTAAAAGTCATCATGCTGTACACCAATGTTACTTTGGTATCATTCAAATTGTTATATTTGTATTAATAGTTTTGAATTGGTTTTTCCATTTTAATTTTTGATCAATGTTTAGTGTTTTTGACATTATTAATATGTCTAAATTAGTCTTTCAATATTTTTAATTGTAGCTATTGCTAAAAAGAATAGTTCTTTGCAGCACCTTAGATTTAGTAGACATGCCTCTTCTTAATGAGAACCATTTTGAGTTGGTTTTATTGTTCTGTGGAAATTTAAAGTAAGAAGAAAAAAAAAGCTTTTAAATGTTACATGATTGGTTTTTAAGTTCAATTTACTGGTTCCTTTTTCTTGCGAAGAACTAAATTGGTTCCATATAGTATAACAAGTTCATCCAAAAATGGAAATTCTGTCATCTTTTACTCACCTTGAAGTTGTTCTAAAACTGTATGAATTTCTTTATGAACGCAAAAGAAAATACTTTGAAGAATGTCAGTAACCAAATAGTTGATGGATCCCATTCCGACTTCCTTAGTATGGGAAAATATGTACTATGGAAGTCAATGGGGTCCATCAACTGTTTGGTTCCCGACATTCTTCAGATCCTCTTTTGTGTTCAGCAGAAGAAATTCATACAGGTTTGGAACAACTTGAGGGTGAGTAAATGATGTCAGAATTTTTATTTTTGGGCGAACTATCCCAAAGTGTAGACCTGAATTTAGGAATATACACAGTATACTGACCATTTTAATAACTCAAAAGGCTTACCTTTACAAAGTTAGGTAACTGGGATGTGACCAAACTCTGAAACTCTTCCTTACTCAATGTTTTTGCAGAGCCATCTTTCCCAGCATAAGTCTTGAACTGGGAGACGAGCGTGTTAATGGCAGATTCCATGATTTAGGAGTCGAATGCTTCGGTGGCTGGAGATTACAAGGTCATATACAGGTTAGTCCTTTCGAATAGACAAATCTGGTGTGAGACTTACAATAACCGTATTTCAAGTGAATATGAGGTTAAAACACAATTAAAAAAAAAAAAACATAAATCAACACAAGTAATAAATGTCATCTAACCCTTTTGTTGTTCCAATCCTGCATGATATTTAGCAAAATATCCAAGCTTTTGTATACATACGGAGAAAGTGGATGGTGATACACCACTTTAATTTTATGGGAAAGTGCAGCTTGAACATTCTGCTAGGTAAGTCATTTTGTGTCTTACAAAGAAAAATGTGAAAAAATGATCCAATGATGTTCATTATAAGGTGACCCCTAACCAGTTAAGGCCAAAAAGGTATATCCAGTGCATACTAAAAATGATTCAATAAAAAAAAATGAATAAGTATCATAGGCTTACCTGGCGTGAGGAGTGATGTTCTGTCTTGAGTTGTGTTTAAATGACCACCTTTCACCTTATATTCTCTTCATCTGACCGGCAAACTCAGCAGAAAACCAAAAATCACGCCCACCGCTCCATTTCACAAGTCAGGATTTTCTTATCTATCTCCTGCTTAAATGTTTCCATAGAAAAGTAGTTTAGACTCTTTCACACACATACAAACATTTGTTTCTCTACATTAGTGAGGACATTAAATAGACTTCCATTGATTTTAGATCAGGTTAATGGCATTTTCTATCACCAAACCCCTACCCCTAAACACATCCCTCACTGAAATGTGCACAAAACTATAAATAAAAGTGTGTTTGGGCCAATTTAGAAGCCTTTTTACGTAGTGAAGACTAGTGGTTGGCTGTCATAATATTTCATTATATAAGTAAGGACATTTGGCCCTCACAAGTAAACCATAATATACACACATTGTGTTTACATGTTTTATGAGGAGTTTCCATAGACACAATGGTTTTTGTACTGTAAAAACTGTATATTATATTCCCTAACCCTGAAAACACCCCTCATAGAAATCTTTTTGTATTTTTCCATATGATTTATAACTATAAGCGGTTGTCTTCATAAGGACCAAAAATGTCTAAATGAAACATTTCATCCTCACGACATTGGCTTCACCAGGACCACACACACACACAATGCATTTATAGAAATCCAGAAGATAAAATATGGCGTATATCTGACAGACCAGTGGTTAATGTTTCTGAGAAAATGTCCTATTTATATTTGTTTGTGATTATTTCTAATCTCAACCTAACATGTCTGTTGATTACTCTACACCTCCCGCCCTATCAGGTTTCCTTAATGTTGTCAATCCAAACATCTGTCATCAGGGAAACTTCATCTGATAACTCCATCAAAACTTACTCAGCACCAACAGACATACAAAGCCCTCACTAATACGTCTGCTGCAGATCCGTTTTAGAGGTCAATACTGATTGTGAATGATATGTATGCAGAATATTAACCCAAAAAGGTCCATTTAATCATATTAAACAGGTTTTCAAAGGTTAAAATATAAACGAGACCAGAAATCCTCAAGGAAAAACCTATTTCTGATTTGTCCGTTCCGTTGTAAACAAACAATGAAATAAAATGAACAATGCAATCCCTTAATAAAGAAGAATTCTCATGGCAATGGGACATTGTTTTAATAATCATCATAAATTGATACATTGTGACATTTGGTCTTGTATTACCTTTCATTTGAAGTGGTTTTAAGTTTCCTTTCAATAAAATATCACTGTGCCATATGATAACTTACCTTAAATTATATGTTCCATTAATTTTTTTCTCTTATATTTACAAATTGGACAAGAAAAGGCAAAAATTATAGGTATTCACTCCAGAAGAGTGTAGCAAAACAATAACACAGCTATAATCAAATGATCTCGATGATTCATTACAATGGCTGTTTTCCTAAGATAGAAGGAGGATATAAATAAATGTCCACATCACCACAGTGCAAACTACTCAATTATTGAAACTCTCTCCGGTTCAGTTTCAGTTGTGTGTTTTTGGGCAGACCATTCATTTCAGTACCAGCGTTCTTTGCTCACTAGTAAAGGCACATAATCCATTCCATATCAAACATATCAAATTCCATAAAGAAACATTCAGTTTGTTTTGTAATTTAAATTAATTGCGAGCAGAACTTGAGTTGGGGTAAGAAACCGAGAAGCCGAACGCTTACAATGACCTCTAAAATCTCAAAACTTAAAGAAACCAGTTTGACATCAGCTTAGTAAGCACAATCATGGGTAGGTGAGAAGAAGCCAGGACCTAAAACAAAATTACAACTAAAATTAAAATCCTGACATTCTACATTTTATTGTTTTGAAGTCAATTTGGGGACCCCGGGTAACTAAATAGGGACATTCTTCATTGCACTTTCCCAGTTTAGCGTTAATTTCGTTCACAACTCCACATGTACTAGGTGATTGATCTATCTGCAAGTAAAGCAGTTTCATTCATGTGCAAACACTTAATGCTTAAGATGACTGATTCTTTACACAGCAAGCAAGAGTCAAAGGGTTTGGCGTTGAAGAACAGGACCAAGGGAGGTAGCTTACAACAAAACACCCAACACACAGGTGGGACTTCACTAAGAACAAGACTCCGAAGGGAGAATCCTCACACACAATGCATTAAACTACATCTACCGTCCGTAAAGACCGGGGAAAGTAACAGCTAAGATTGTTTTCTTTCACTTAGTGTTTTTTCCCATCCGTTCAACTTAGTTTCTAGGGTGGGCGGCACCAATTACGGCAAAGGTGCGGCGAACTTTAACAGTACCTCTTTCTCAAACTCCTCCATCTCATCTTCAAGGGAATCATTGTCATGCTGCTCATCTTCTAAACCATCTGCCAGATCTTCCAGGATATCTGCAACGTCCTCGGCAAAGTCGCTGAAGAGCATTCTGTCGTGAGCGAAAAAGCCGCCGCTGAAGAACTGGGCGGTGAGGCGGCTGAGAGACTCCTTGCTTTCCTGAGGAACTCCCTCTAGTTTGCTTAGGTAGATCTCAAGAAGGTCCTGAAACTCCACGAGCTTCACAGGAACAAGCCCCTCGGCGTCGGCGCAGTTGGATACGCCATGGCAGCCCTCGGCAGGGTGTCGGTTCCTCCTGAGCTTCTCTTCTTGGTGTTTCCAGAAGTCTACCTGCTCCTTGTGATGATGATGATGATGATGATGCTTGGAAGGTTTGGCCTCCCAAGGTCTTTCCTTCTGTCTTCTTTCCCTCTCCTGCCTTCTCTCATCTTTCTTGTGGTCCCATTCTTCTTTGTACTTCTTGAGATGGTCTTTCCTTTTGTCCTTCCCACGCTTCCACTCTTTCCCGCTCCCTGTTTCGTCCTTCTTCCAGCGGCTGTCATGTTCTTTCTTTCTGCCCCATTCCTTCTTTTCTCCTTTGTGCTCCTGGTGTTTCCTCTTCCAGTCTTCGCGCTTGCCCAGCTGGTCCACCTGTTTGGAGAGTCTCTTCTGCATTTCCACCAAGCTCTCCCTCAAGCCCTGTTTCTTCATTCCCTCCAGCCTCGTCCTGCTCTCCTCCAAAAGAGCTTTCTGCCGCTTGAGTTCCTCTTTCTTATCCCAGGGTTTCTCAGTTCCTTCTGGGCTGGACTCAGCAGTGGAAGGCGGGGACCCAGAGTCAGGGGCCTGTTGTGGACTATCTTCAACTGATGGAAGGAAAAAAAACAGATGATAGTGAAGAATACACTGCAAAATATATATAATACTTTTTGTCCACACTATTTTTTCGAAATAATAGAATTTATAACAAGAATGAAATGAGCAAATCAACAAATTAAGGGTCGTACGCACAGGGACGAATAATGGCGCACGTTATTCGCCAGCGTTTT
Source organism: Pimephales promelas (assembly GCF_016745375.1). Next base: position 7,987,649 of record NW_024121211.1, on the reverse strand, counting down.
GCCAACGCATTTTTTGTGTTCACACCCAAGCGATTTTTGCTGACGATGAGCTGTGTGAACCTGCAAATTCGTTTCCTGACATTAGATGGCGCCCATTTCCTCTGCAATAACACTCCATAACAGTTCTCTTTTATCGAGATTTTTTGTAGTCGCTGTCGCGTTTGTCATGTAGTTCTTTATGTTCTAACACCAACGAGACCAGCAGCTCTACATTCATCTTGCCTCGCATCTTTCTCGTCTTATTTCTTCCTGGCAGTGTAGACGGCGACGCTACTTGGCGTAGATCTTCTTCGTCGTTACATATGTGTGCTCGGCAAGACCGTTTCGTGTTTGAGCGCCCCCAAGTTGTGTTTTACTGTAACTTCAGAAGCTCCAAACATGTGAGCAAAAGCGCCAATCTCATTGGTCGGATAGCTTTTGACGCGGCTCGTCAAACTAAAAAAACGAACCCGAGGCGGTTTAAAAAAAATTACGCGTGGCATTTTCCGCGTCGGTGTGCACACTCACATTGGCGTTCTTTGTTTAGGCACGAGGCGTTAAACGTTGGTGAATATCGCGTGCAAAATTCGTCCCGGTGTGAACAGGCCTTTAGAATGATTGACACTGAAGACTGAAGTAATGATGCTGAAAATTCAGTTTTGCATCACTGCAATTAATTACATTTTAAAATATATTCAAATAGAAAACTGTTATTAAAATTTTTAATAATATTACAGATTTTAGTGTATTGTGCATCAAATAAATGCAGCCTGGGTGAGCAGAAGAGACTTCTTTTGAAAACATTTTTAAAAATTTTACTGATCCCAAACTTTTGAACAGATAAAAGACATTAGCACGCACAATGAAATATCCAATATTGACATGTACCAATAAATAAGACAAAAATCAGCAGACCACCAATATGATTCCGATATCATTCTACATTACCAATATTTATTGTGCACTTAAAGTCCCCGTGAAATCAAAATTGAACCTATTTACTTTGTTAGCGCATATTACTAGTCTTGTGGTGAACAATTAATCCGTGCAAGTGAATATATATATTAAAAAATTTTTTTACCTTAGTAATCTTTAATCAAAATCTGAAAAGTTACTTCCGGTCTGGAACGGTTTCTTTTTCTGATGACGTAGGTTTCACAGTTTGGGTGGGGAAACGCTTAACCACTCCCCTCAAACCGTTAGTCTGCTATGAGCGAGAGATGGAGAGGAGGAGCGCTAGAGTAAAACCCTGCCCTCTGTTCAATATTCCGTTTCACTTGGAAATACGTCACAGCACTGGAGAAAAATCGTTTGCAACTTCCGGTTCACGGGGACTTTAAATATACAGTACTGTTCAAAAGGTTGGGGTCGACTTAGAAAAGTCTCTTATGCTGCGTCTAATTGATCAATAATACAGTAAAAACAGTAATATTGCAAACTACTGTTAATTTTAACAGTTTAAAATTTTAACAGTTCATATTTTAACAGTACAATTGTTTCTAGTTTTCTATTTGAATTTTTCAGTGTCACATGATCCTACAGAAATCATTCTAATATGCTGATTTGCTACTCAAGAGACATTACATGAATTATGTTGTGCTGCTTAATATTTTTGTTGAAATTTTTTCATGATCCTTTAAATACAAAGTTAATTTAGTTGCAATAGAATGAATTTGTTACATAAATGTCTTTAGTAACACTTTTGATTCATCATACTGACTTTTAAACAGTAGTGCAATAGCTAAAAAAACAACCTCACAACCTAACAACCTCATTCATCTTAGTAAACCAAAAGATGTCTTTTCGCTGTTCAATTTATAAGTACATTCAGAGCCCTTTCCACAATATCCAAATTTAAATGTTGAGTTTTACAATTCAAATACTATGCATGTGCCATTCCCACTCTTCCTCGTCATACCTGTGAGCTTTGCGAGCTCAGCAACTCGTGCTCTCAGTGTCTGTAGTTCGTCTCTTAAACCTGGCAGTTCAGACAGTTGTTCTTTCAATTTAGTGTTCTCGTTTTCCAGCGCTCCTCTCTCAGTGCTGTGCATATCTGTCGTCATTTTCAGAGCCCGGTCCAACTCCTGTTTCTGTGACTGATCATGAAAAAGACAAAGAAGGAACATCCTAAGTTCAACATTTTAAACTAATCTCCTGGTACGCTCTATAGAAAGTGCATTAAGCCCACTTAGTGGAAAAGAAGAAAAAAACTTTCATGGCATTAAGAGGAAAAACTTTATATACGAATGTAGAGAAGGGACTAACCTCAATCTGAGCCTCCAATATATTAATTTGTGTATTCTCTTGAGCAAGTTTATCAAGGACTTCCTGGAAAAAAGGTACAAATCCTCAGAGACTGCCACAGCTGAAATCAACTTGTCATTAATAAAAGAACATAAAGTAATGCACTAACCTGGTCACTTAATTCTGAACCATCAAAATCCTCTACAGGAGAGAAAATGGATTTGTCATGTTTGTTGAGAATGCATAAATACATAGAGACATTATAAAACTGTTACTGTCAAAAATTTAAATGATGCAAGTAAAAGTTAGTGTAGTTAATGCAACAGCAGTCACACAATTCTGTCTTTCACTGGCATGTTGTGTCTGGATACATGAAGCAAGTCTCTCTGGAACACACTCAAAAGTCTGTGGTCAGCGAGTTATTTTATTATTATTATTATTTTTAAAGAAATTAATTAGGGCTGTCAAACGATTAATCGCGATTATTCACATCCAAAATAAAAGTTTGTGTTTACATAATATATGTGGGTGCACTGTGAATAATTATTTTGTGTACATATATATATACACACACACATACACACACATGCATGCATGTATATTTAAGAAAAAAAAATTATTTATATATAAAATATTGATATTTATATATAAATCTATATACAGTATGTACATGAAAATATTTCTTAAAAATATACAAGCATGTGTGTGTATATAAAATAATTATACACAGTGCACCCACATATATTATGTAAACACAAACTTTTATTTTGGATGCGAATAATCACGATTAATCGTTTGACAGCCCTAAAATTAATACTTTTATTCAGCAAGGATGCATTCAATTAAACTAAAAGACAGTAAAGACTTTTACATTGTTACAAACGATTTATTTATTTCAATAAATGTAGTTATTTTAACTAATAATTATCAAAGAATCCTGTAAAAATGTATCAAGCGACACTGAAGGCTGGAGTAATGATGCTAAAATTCAGCTTTGCGTCACAGGAATAAATGACATTTTATAATATATTAAAATAGAAACAGTTGTTTTAAATTATAATAACATCTCACAATATAACTGTTTTTACTGTGTCTTTCATTAAATACATGTAGCTTTGGCGAATAGAAGAGACTGCTTTTAAAAAAAGCCCCATACTTTTTTACAGTAGTGTGTTATCAAATTCAACAGTTTACACACAAACAAAAAACAAACTAACTTATTACTTTTTATTTAGTAGCCCTGGTAACCTCTACAAAAACTTAATGTCAGCAGAATCTCAGCATTAAGCCATTTCAGGGTGAGACAGCCATTGCTGACGCTAAAGAATTACAAAGGTGAAGTGTGTAATTTCTTGCCAAAAGTGGCACCAAATTGCAATTTGTTTAAATGACCTGAACAACAGCGTACATTCGAGGGGATACATGTTGTCCAAGCAATGAAAGTGTGTTTGGCAAAATATGTCACTAGTGGTGGCACAAAAATTATACACTTCAACTTTAAAAGGTAAGAGTAGAAGCAACAAGCTCATAAGCCCCTTGGTAAAGCAGTGCATCCTGGGTGATGAAATAGGCTGATGATAGACACTGCCCTCAGGTAAATGTACCTTTTTTTCCTCACTCATTTGTTGAAGTTTGAATATGTAAATATGTGATGGTAAACGAATTCTACCATTAGCACAGGAGGGCAACGCCTATCCACAGCTCAAACACAAGCATATACTGCCACCTAGCTCAAACTCTGAACATACCGTCAGACGGGTCAACCACAGAACCTGGAGGCATAATGACATTAATGCAACCACTGAAAATGGGATATTAATGGATATAATGTGGTATGTATGTATTCATAACCACTGACCAAATATGAATCACTTAATGGTTATGCCCAACCGAGGTCTTGTGTGATATTATACACCAATTATAAAATGTGGCCACACAAAACTCACCGGAGAAAAAGAAGGATCCAACACAGAGCAGGACCAGTGCACCCACTATAAGCTGATTCAAAGAGAAACCTCGTTTCTCCTCTTTCCTCACTGGCAGAGTAAACTCCTCCTCTTCTTCCTCATCCTCGTCGTCGTCAGAGCTTCGCTTCAACACTATGGTGGGTTGAACATGTCTGTGTCTCAAACCATCATCTTCTGCTGAGGTGCCCGCAGGGAATTCAGCACCAAGAGATTCTAAATGATACAGAAGAAAATAAGGACAAGCAAGATTAGGAGAAAGATGGTAAATGTGGGTAGAAACCATTTTAATATAACATAATTAGGGCTGTCAAATGATTAATCGCGATTAATCACATCCAAAATAAAAGTTTGTGTTTACATAATATATGTGGGTGCACTATGTATAATTATTTTGTGTGTAAATATATATATATATATATATATATATATATATATAAATACACACACACATGCATGTATATTTAAGAAAAAATATTATTTATATATAAAATATTTATATACAATATAAAGTATATATAAATCTATTTAAGAAAAAAATATTATTTATATATAAAATATTTATATATAATATACATTTTATATGAATCTATATACAGTATATACATTAAAATATTTCTTAAATATATACAAGCATGTGTGTGTATTTATATATATAAAATAATTATACACTGTGCACCCACATATGTAAACATAAACTTTTATTTTGGATGCAATTAATCGCGATTAATCGTTTGACAGCCTTCAACATAATATATTACAGCTGTAACATTTTGCTGAGCGCAAATTTAATAATTTAGCAGACGCTAAATTATAAATAATTGAATAATTAAATAATAAAATAATTATAATTAAGTCCAACAATACAAACAAAATATTTTTAATATATAAATGAATTTATAATAAATATAATAATAATAATTTATAATAAATATATAAATATTTTTTGTAATTTATATATATATATATATATATATATATATATATACACACACACACATTATATATACAGTATATATATATATATATATAACAAAGACAAAATAACATGAGAAGTTAAAAATATATATATTTATATACTAATTAAACTATTATACTAGTATTTTATTATATGTATATATTTATTTATTAATAAGTAAAAAAATACAAAGACTAAGTATAACGAAAAAGAAAGGTAAAAGAGTTTATTGCACATTTATTAATAATTAAAACAAATGTCAATGTCATACCTGGCTCTCTGATCACATCAGGGAATTTATCTGGCAGCTCTATTTCGTCTTTCTCAAAAATAGGCTCCTCCTCAGTCTCAACCGAACCAATGGTTTCTGGATAAGGACTGTAAGGGGCGGGGCTTTCTGGTGTGGAGCCAAAGCCTGCATCAGCCTCAGAGGGCGGGGCCAGAGGCGGGGTTTCAGGGGTGGGATGTACATCGGCATGAATATCAAGCACAGGGATTGCAGAAGATTCAATAGTTTTAGGGGCGGGGCTTATGTCTGCGGTAACATCAGAGACATCGAGCGAGGAGCTAATTTCTCTTAATGGTTCGGGAGGCGAGGTGATTCTGGGCACTGTGTCCGGGGCGGGGCTTTCTTGAACTGGAACATGCTGGCCGGGGAAGATATCAGTTACGTCCTCTTCAGTCGGTTCGTCAAGGACCGCCTCCTCTGAAAACTGGAAGGCTGATTCTGTAGTGATGCTGAAGGGAACAGCGCCCAGAAGGTCACTGTCAGGGGGAGAACTGGTGATAGTGTCATGGATGACAGGAGCATGGATCTCAGGATCAAGCTCAATATCGCCATGGCCGGATGCTGCCATTTCCTCAAAGAAATCCGGGGATGTTTCCTGGCAAATCTGGATAATCAGACAACATACAACTGTAAATGTTTTGGGAGGGAACAGTTTGACATTGAGTATCGAGAAACAGTCTGCACCACTTTTAGTAGAATTAGTGGTTAAATTGGGAAAAAAAAGGTTTGTAATCCATTTCAAATATTTACAGAAATATTGTAGTTTCACTTGGATCGAATTTTAAGTGCACGTAAAGGTGATGTCCAAATGTGATGACATAAAAGATCTATTTTTGGTAGATCTTCAAAGAACCAGTGAAATTCTTTTCTTTTTAATCTTACTGTGAAGAATATTTTAATAATTTCTTCACTATAGCATCTTTTCAAGGTTATTCATGGAATCATAAATGCTACTACATATATAATATATATATATATATATATATATATATATATATATTGAAGAGAATGGTGTTTTTCAGGTTTTTTTGGAGACATTCACGAATGGATAATGGCTACACTGTCTGAACCAACAAATCAGACTTCATTTTAGAATTTCTAAAATTTAGACAGTTTTTAAATTTTAAAACCAAGTCAGATGTGCAAAGTGTGCAAAACAAATAGTGTGAACAGCCATATAGAATGGTAAGTGAACGAACGTCCTGCGCTGTACATACCAGTGACGATGCACTGACCTGGTGACCCTCCTCTGACAAAACGCTCTCCATCATTGGAGTTTCAGGGTCATGTGACCTCACCTCCAAAGAGCTTCCTGAAATAAACATTGTTTCACATTACGAAGCCCACAAAATGGGGTTACAACTATCACCAATATTGAGATAAGCAACACATTAATATACATTATAATACAAAAGTTCGAGGTTCGTAAGATTTTTTAAGTATTTTAATCAATAATTTTTTTTTTAAACACTAAAAACAGTAAAATTATGAGATGTAACTGTTTTCTATTTTAATGTACTAGAATAGCACTTATTTGAAATATCATTTTTTTGTAACAATTCAAAATTCTTTAATGTATCCTTGCAGAATAAATGTATAAAATGTTTATATATATATATATATATATATATATATACATACATTTATATAAGGGCTGTCAAATGATTAATCGCAACCAAAATAAAAGTTTGTGTTCACATAATATATGTGGGTGCACAGTGTATAATTATTTTGTGTATATATATATATATATATATACACACACATGCATGTATATTTAAGAAAAAATATTTATATATAAAATATTTATTTATAATATAAATTATATAAAATGTATTTGACCACAAACTTTTGAACAATTGTGTAAACAAACTGGTTTATTATCTGTTCCAATAACCTGCTATTTCCTCTGAAAGACTGGGTGCATCCCCAATACTTTCCGTCCCATCATCCACTGGTGCTGCAGGGTCTGCGGCAGCTTCCTGAAATCAAAAGTGCACATTGCTACAACACCTGATTCATTCATTCAAAAGATAATATCACTGACCCAAGCATTTTGACCAAGTGGTTTGCAAACCTCTGGAGAGAGAAGCGTCCAGCTGTTACTGGATGACCCGGTGCTGCCGGTGCTGTTATCAGACATGGCCCTCTTGTGGCTCTGCACAGCACCTACATAATGAAGATCACCACATGCAGATTAGTTCAATACTCAATGTATTGCACAGACCATCATATTTAGTAAAATGAGTGCTAGCTACATTAATGCTGCCTTGTTAAGTATCCTGTTTTCATAATTATAGCAACGCTCAGCACACAGTACTGTTCTACATTTTGATATATATTTGGCTGACATTTGAAGCACATTGATTCTTTAAACATGGAATAAAAATTCTATCAATTTAACATAAAAATGTCATTATATATGTAACTGTGCTTATATGTTTTTACACAACTACGGTAACCTAACCCACACAAATCTATAGGAAAAGAGAATTTAAGATAATTTCTTTAAGTTCTATTAGTTGCAAGCAATATTTGACACCAAGGGGTTACTAAAGACCATTTTAATATGTGTGATATGCAAAATTTTCGGTTAATTCAATAATTCAAGTGAATGCTAGATTTGTCAATATTTACATCCAATATTTGACTCATTGTGTTAAAACCTGAGTGTAGACATATTTTGAGTGACAGACAAGGAAAAACACAATTTGTGAGAAAATGGAGGAATCTTTCACTACGTTAAATACATAACAATGAACAGATGTATAGTAAATAAAGCATAAACATATTCTGAACAGATTTACAGAAAATACAATGCAGATACATATAAATATATCTGTTTTGTTTTGTTGCATTCCTCAAGCATCAGTGAACCTAAGCACACTTATTATATAATCCACACAGGCGGACTGTACACCTTATTTAATCAATTAGAGAGAGAACCGATGCAGGCAACAAAACAACGATTACAGCTATTACATAACACCAGACACACAGAACCCACAAACACTGCTGCAGAATTTAAAGCCACCCTTAAATGGGACCAAAAATGGTCGGACGGCCTCGCTGAATTCCTGGCCTATTGTTTATCGCGTTTAGATGGACATGTAAGATTCGGTGACGAGCTGTCATCATCATAATGGTGATGCACAACGTCGGCTGCGTATTTACATTATGTACGGCGGCCGATTCAGCCTTCAGGCAACACTACACGCCGCGGTGAATGAACACAACCCTCTTCCGCATAAAACAAGAATCTTTACGAACGCATTACAGATGGATGTTCTTATATAAAATGCTTACCGTGCTTAAAACGGCCTCAGTCGAGTTGGGCACACGTTATTCCGTCCGTAGTCGTTTAATTTCTCCACACGCACGATCCGTCTCGCTAACTTCGCAACTTCGGGAATTGCGAGTTTGCGTTTCTCTCCAACGGGACTCCGATTCAGATCCTCTCACAGCCAATGGGAATGAAGCGTCGTGTCGCTCAGACAGACTGCTCATTTCAGCTGTGACTGACAAACGCAGGTGTGAGGGACAATCTAAACGTGAAGTACTCTCTTATCATTGACTTGAGGAGGAGTAAAGACTGTCCCGACAACATGCATGAACTCTCTATATATAGGGAGAAGACATGTTCTCCTCCAGCAGTGTACTGACACGTCTACTGAGCAAGAGCTAAATCTGTTGGGACTTCCCAAATGTCTGTCTGCAACAGCTGGACTGGCCTAAATAAACATTGCTCTTGTGTTGCAACATGTTCTTTTGTAATTAAGATATTCTGAGCTAAATCAAATAGATAGACTACAGTAGCTAAGGTACAATATACTATATATATATATATATTTAAAAACATAAAAAATCGTACTGATCTAAAACTTTTGACCGGTAGAATGAATATATATATATATATATATATATATATATATATATATATATATATATATATATATATATATATATATATATATATTCTACTAAAAGTTTTAGATCAGTAAGATTTTTTATGTTTTTAAATGAAGTCTCTTCTGCTCACCAAGTCTGGTTTATTTGATGAAAAAAAATGACAAACAGTAATATTGTGAACTATTATGACAATTTAAAAGGACTGTTTTCTATATTAATATATTTTAAAATGTAATTTGAAAGCTGAATTTTCAACATCATTGCTGTTGCTGATTACGCATCAGTTTTCAGTGTCACATGATCCTTCAGAAATCATTCTAATATGCTGATTTTTTGCTCAAAAAACATTAATTATTATTTTCAATGTTGAAAACAGTCGTGTACCACCCCCCCCCCACCCCCCCGCCCCCCCAAAAAATAATTCTATGATGAATAGAAAGTTCAAAAGAACAACATTTATTTAAAATATAATCTTTTCTAACATTATAAATGTCTTTACTGTAACTTTTGATTTATTTAACTCATCAATTTAACTCATCCTTGATGAATAAAAGTATTTTCTAATTTCTATAATAATAATAATCAGAAATGTTTCTTGAGCATCATATTATAATAATTTCTGTAGGATCATGTGACACCAAAGACTGGAGTAATGATGCTGTAACTTATAATTAATAAATTACACTTCTCTATATATATTCGCGGATTGATATAGCCTACGCTACAGCACTGACATTGACAATTGTAAAATTGATTATCTATCCGCTGGATGGCGCTATTCACCAATTAGAATCAATTATTCCAGAGAGCCACATCATACATTGTTGTGAGGTATTTATATTTTGCAAGTTTCTGTGCCATTCACAGAAGTGACTTGGGGATGCCATTAAAATTTAAATGCCATTAAATTTCTGAAGCAAACAATACACTTTTTTCCAAAGTTAATTTGTACTTCTGCTTGGGGACACCGTTGTGAACTTGTGGGCTATTTTACACATTCAAAAAATTAAAATAAAATTAAAATTAGTTATGAGAAAAAGGTTACATCACATGGTTGATATTTTGTTAATGTTATGGACATTATCTGCTTTTTAAGTGTCCTAATATGTTTTGGGGACCCTTTTGTCAGCAGAATTTTATATTGCATTGAGCATTTTGCTGTATGGCATTGTGGATCTGGATATTATTCAGATAGCAGTGCCCCTTAAGGTAGCATATGGCGACCATAAGACTTGCAGAATGTTCTAGTGCCATTATAGAGGGAACTTTTTCAATGCTTGCAACCGGATCATTGAGGAACCACAGAGCGATGAGTAATCACTGACTGCAGCTCAGACATTTCAAGAGCTTTGTGCTGTTTTCGTGAATACTTTCAGTGAACTTTCCAGAACTCTTGCCAGTTTTTATATTTCAATCTTACTTCTTTGACAGCAAAGACCAGCTTGTTATAAACCATGCAGGAGACATATGATCACCCTTGGGACTTTAGCTCAACACTAATTATCATCAATAGCCTACTGCTCCAAGGGGAATTAAAGTTTTTTTAAAAAAAACTAAATTGGTAACACACTCATGGTCTTAAACAGAAAGAATCAACTGACTCATTTTTAATTGATTACATAAACGTGGTGAGTAGTGCAAATTAACAAGTACAAAGAGTGCTATTGTAACAAAAGCTTCCAGTTAAGACAAGATTTTTTGGGAGGGTGTTTTTAAACATATGAAAACATCTACATGTATAAACACATATAATACATTACATTAAATGAGAAGAACATTCTGATTCACATGATGCTTGTTCTGTCATTGAACAGCCAATAACAATCAAAAACTGAGGTGTACTCGAAAATACTATGTAACTGCCATGAAAGATGGATAAAACATATCATACTTTTGTTACTGAAACCAAACTCAACACTGCTGAATGTCTGATATGTTTATGTTGCATTGTTATGGACTGGTCAATTTTGAGATTTTAGACTATTTTACTACTATAAAATAAAGTCTTGTTGACTAATGGAAAGAAAACATACAACTTAAAATTAGTAATCTCTTAAAATATACAAATTTCTGTCTTTTTTTTTTCTTCTTATTATTTTTTGGCTGTTTGCAGTATTTTCTCTGTAAAAAAAAAAAAAAATCCTTTAACTCTAATATGTTAACCAAATTAAACAAGTGGCTTTATTCAATGCTCAGATTTCTTTTCTAAGTGCAACTCTCACTATATATATATATATATATATATATATATATATATATATATAGTTAAAACAATAACATTTCTAGTCCTTTATCATCAAAATTCTAGATTCCGTAAGTGTGTGAACATTTTATCAGATTTAATTATATTCAAGTTATTCTGCATTTGCATATTTAATCAAAACATTTGACAAAAATGTTTTAATGTACTGCGAGTAATCACCTGGACGTAGGTTACTATCTATTCCTAGTTAATATTTTTAACAAGCCTGTTCACCTATGGTGTCTTGCCTCAAGAACGCTATTTTAGTTTACTTTATCAAAATCACAGTATGCTATGGAAGCAGGGGAAACTCATTATGTCAACCATCTTATTTTGCTCTCTAGTTTCTACTTTTTTGTGCGCGTGAGATTTGTATAGATTACTTTATTTACACAAATATACATCCACATGGAGCCTATAACAAATATTTGAAAATTGCGTTGTTTGTATTGATTTTGTTACACAGATTTTAGCATTTTGGGAGGGTTTGGCCGGACGTGCCACGTCACGCAGCATGAATCCATCCATTGGTCAAACACAAGCATAGGCTATGCTGCTCCTTTTTCCTCCCTATGGCAGTTTTACGCCTCAAACAGTAAATAATATTTTGCCCAATCAGCCTAACAAAGCGCATACCTTTGAGAAACACTTTTTTATGACTTTCATATGCATTTTTAATCGGCTTTGTTATCGTTTATAGTAGTCGTTCTCTTTGTGTTGGTTTGTTTTGCATCACTTATCGAGACAATGGAGTCTCTACGCCATCAGCGCTTACAGCCCGGTATCGGATACGGAGCGAGCGCGACCGGGACGCTTCGGTCCCTGCGGCCCGGTGTAACGGGCACTCTCTCCTCGGCACAGGGTTCCCGCATCTCGGTGTCTGCTTCCCCGGGGCCACCGCCACCACTGCCGCCCCTTCAGCTCCATACCCTCGGGTCCGGTATCATGGGCAGCGGGTTCGGTTCGGTGGACATGGCGGCGGGTCTGGGTCTGTCCAATCCCACCAACCCGGCGGTTCTGCGGGAGGCGGTGGACGCGGTGGTCAGGAGCTTTGCCAAACACACGCAAGGATATGGCAGGGGTATGTGGGGTCAACATGGAGATGTTTGCACTATGATAATTAATACAGCTTTTAAAAATATAGTTCTAAATGTAAGTGCTTAGAATATGTGTAGGTTATTAAAATATGGTTCTTCTATACAAGTTGATGCATATTTAGGATTTTTTTATATCATATTATACATTTACTTAAAAAATTTAATGACTTAAGCTGTGTTATGCAAAAAGTGGTGTCACCAACATAAAAAAAAAAGTAATTCAGTATTTCACTTGCACCTTGAGCACATACATGAGAGTACACGTTTTTATTTTCACAAATTAATTTTTTAATAATGAGTATCATTCATTTTTACTGTGGTTTCTTTACCAGAACTAGGCTTACCCTTTCATAAAAAGCATAAAATATATAATATTTAAGATTATTAACACAAGGCTGTTTGTCATTTTCACATCTGTCTGTTTTTGTCATTTTCATAACACAATTGCCTCTGCATGTTGGACTGACTTAAATTTGGCAGACTCGTAAATTTTTCAAATGTTAATAAAAAAAATTGTATTTTTGTGTATTTACCACCCAGACTTTGACTTTATATATGCCCTGCAAAATATGACTTTAATTCAGAAATTATAAATATGATCGTAATAGGAGAGGGTTTCCTCATTCTCTCTAAGAAATGCATTTTTGATGTTTTTTTTTTAACTATTAAATAAGCTAGATCTGGATCAAAAACAATTATATATATATATATATATTTTTTTTTTATTTATTTATTTATTTATTTTTTGACTCACATGCAAGATATTGCAAGCGAACACGTTCACAAATGTGTTCTCAGCAGCATGGGTTTTGAATCTCATTCTCTAAAAGACAAAAGAAAAAAATATTAAATTAAATATTAAAACAGTAAAAAACAAACATATATTTAGAATCATTATGATTTCTTTCCCATTGTGCCAGTATTTTCACGATTAAGCACATCCCTCTTATTTTTATCATTGCTGTAATGTAAAAATAAATTAATGCAAATAATATTTTTTATACATTAAAAAATACATTTTTAACATTATATATAATTAATTTAATTAATTTAAAATTGGAATATTATCTGAAATAAATATTACCCAGACATGTTCTTCAAAAGATTCAGCCCCCTAACAAGACTAGCACAACAATCGATTCGAGCGCAAAGCAGATTGAGTCCCCTGACATGCTGACCTAGTTACACCGAAGGGATTATTGTCGGATAAATTCTGTTGCCAGTGCACTTTAGAGGCAGGTTAAGTGTTTTAATCTACCGCCGAGACACCTCAGACCATCTCAATGTAACAAGCTCATCTTTCATTTACCGAAGAAGAAGACCTTTATACATTTGTGATCATTTTCACATTACTCTTGTCCATAATAACCACCATTTGTTAGAAACTATAAGCAATTCCACAACAACAAGCTTCCTTTATATCAGACATTGAATGAGCATGTGCTGAAACAGTCATAGCGAAAGATTTATGAACTGTTTTGCAAAAGTTATTTAGCCCTCAATCATGCTATCTAAACAAACTTAAAGCGCAAGTTACCAATTTTCAACCTGCTTTGAATTGTTACCATGTTAGTAGTATACTATTCATTTACAATAGGACATGTAAATTTGCACAATAGTAAATTTACTCGCTCTTTGACTTACTGGGGGTTCGTTCTTCGTACATGGATTACTCAATACAACGATTTGACATGATCCAGGATTGTTAGGTTCTTCGAAGCTCATCCCGGAATGTCATGGCAACAGATCCGTAATCTCAAGCCTGCTCGGGAGCAGTTTATTTAATGTAATCAGGATTACATTGCATCTTTTTTTAAGTGGAGCTGACATTTAAAGTCTGTTCCAGGCACTGCTACTTAACACTAGTACCATAATAAACCAGGGACAATAATAATAATGATTTAAAAATAAATTTGCAAACAATATTATAATGCTTTGTAGTTTATCACAATATAGACACAGTCAGTTTTACTCATTGTAAGATTTATTTGTGAGGGAATAATTACCTAATACTTTAACTGGAGTTTTACACACACGACTTGCTTGTCGTTCGGTCATCATCTTCACTTAATTTTTCACAAAGCTCCATTTTGCTTTGCTTCTGCTATGATAAAGACACATCCACTCTTGCATTGCGTGTTTGTGCATTTTAGGGGCGGAGCAATGAAAGGAGGGGGTTGATTTCATAAACAGTGTTCAACAATGATTCTCAGAAATTGCTTACTGCACCTTTAAAGTTAATATACATGGACGTACTGTATATAAACCTGATCTGACCCTTAAAATATCCGTCCAATGTATTTGTGTGCATTCAGTACTATTAAGTTGCTTCAACTTAAATATAAAAATATGTGATTGCCGTTGCTTCAAGCTACATTTGAACTCGTGAGTCTTAAAATATACTTGAATGGTGTTGTATATTCTGATACGATGTTTCTGATTCCCACAGTCAATGTCGTGGAGGCCTTACAGGAGTTCTGGCAGATGAAGCAGTCACGGGGTGCTGACCTGAGGAACGGCGCTCTTGTGGTCTACGAGATGGTCCCGTCCAACAACCCTCCTTACGTCTGCTACGTCAGTCTCCCCGGGGGCAGTTGCTTCGGGAGTTTTCAGGCAAGCACCTCACGCAACATTCCCTTTGCTTTCTCCGACGCATCTCTCTCTCTGAACCTCAGATCTTCCGAAAAATAAATAATTGTGTTTTGGTTGCCATCTGTGTCTGCATATTTTCTGTTTAATGTTTTCTCTTGAGGATCTCTTGGACGTGAATTCTGTGAGCATCTTCAGGATTCGATTACAGTGTGGTTTAAATAGCATCTTTGATCTTCTCAGTTCTGCCCGACCAAAGCCGAAGCGAGACGGAGCGCGGCCAAAATTGCCCTAATGAATTCTGTTTTCAATGAGCATCCATCTCGACGCATCACAGATGAGTTCATAGAGAAGAGTGTGTGTGAGGCTCTTGCCTCTTTTAACGTGAGTTCTCACTGTAATCTTTATTCGGTTAGAGGGATAGTTCACCCAAAGAATTAATTTTCTCACCCTCATGTTCTTCAAAACACTTGGGATTTGATTTGAAGTGCTGATTGATTGTCATGCAGTTACTGGAGCTTTCAAGTTTAATAAAAGCAGATCATGTGACTCATGGGCTGTAGTCAAAGAAATGTTAACATTTTCAAGTAATAAGAATTTAATTGATCAAAAATAGAGTAAAACTGCGAAATATTATTACAATTTTAAGCTGTTTACTATTTTAATATATTTTAAAATGCCAGAAATAATTTAAATAAAACATTTTTCAGGATTCTTTGTTAGATAGGAAGTTCAAAAGAACAGCTTTTGAAATATTTTAACTATTACTATTAACTATTATAATATTATAACACCACCTTTTGCTGTCAATTTTGATCAATTGAATCCATCTTTGCTAAATAAAAGTATAAATTGATTTAAAAAATCTGATTGACCTCAAATTTTTGAACAGTAGTGTATTGTTGACATTGTTTATCTTTATTTACTACAGGGAAACCGAGAAGAAGCTGATAATCCTAGCACAGGCATCGGTGCTTTTCGCTTCATGTTGGAGTCTAATAAGGGGAAGTCTATGCTAGAGTTCCAGGTAAGTGAAATGATGATTGGACTGCATGGAAAGATGTGAGTAAATGTACATGTGACTTAACATTATTATCATTTTGCTTAGGAACTGATGACAGTTTTCCAGCTTCTCCATTGGAATGGTAGTCTCAAAGCCATGAGAGAAAGGCAGTGCTCCCGTCAGGTGAGACAGTATTGACAAATCTAATTTTCAGTTGCAAAAAAAGTAATCTCATGATGAATCACACAGTCCTTCATCTTTTGAAATAAAAGTTTAGAGCACTAGGAAAACATGCTGTGACTTTCAGATCTCAAAACTTTACTATTTATTCAAATTACTTTATGTTGCGTTAAATGTTTCCCGTGTGAGGTACTTTGTGTTGTACGTTGCCATAATGTTCACTATGATGGTACCTCAACGCTTGTTGTTGGACACAACAAATGTGTCCCCACATTAAGTCCTTGAATTTGAGGGTTTTGGACCTGGAAAGTCTTCAAATTTAAAGTTAATTAAAGTGAGAACCATGTTATGAACTATATAGACATATTTAAAAAAAATAAAAATAAAATATTTTTAAAAAACGAATCAAAATATTGATAAAAAGTAGGGCTGTCAAACAATTAATCGCGATTAATCGCATCCAAAATAAAAGTTTGTGTTTACAAAATATATGTGGGTGCACTGTGTATAATTATATTGTGTATATATACATATATAAATACACACACATGCATGTATATTTAAAAAATATATATATTTATATATAAAATATTTATAGATTTATATATAATTTATATTATATCTAAATATTATTTAAATATAATATAAATTATATATAAATCTATATACAGTATGTATACTTATATTTCAGTATATTTCACTGAAATATATACAAGCATGTGTGTGTATTTATATATATATATATAAAATAATTATACACAGTGCACCCACATATATTATGTAAACACAAACTTTTATTTTGGATGCGATTCATCGCGATTAATCATTTGACAGCCCTAATAAAAAGTATAATAGTATCTCAATAATACTAAATGCTAATATGACATTTAAGAAAAATAAAAAACAAATCTAAATATTAATACTATCATAGAATCTCAATGAAACTAAAATAACACTGGAAAAATGTTTATGAAATCTAAAATATACATTTTGGCACAAAAAGCTTGATTTTATTTATTTGTATAAGTTTTTTTATTTGTTATTAGTCCCTTGTAAATATTTATTTGACGCATCGATATGTGTTTCACTGACCTGTCCACAGCATGTATAACAATCATCCCCTTTTGTAAACAGGAAGTGCTCGCTCATTACTCGCACCGAGCGCTGGACGACGACATGCGTACACAAATGGCCGCCGACTGGGTCAGCCGAGAACACACTTTATCCGGAACCATCAATCGAGAGATGGCCGCCACCGAGCGCGAGCTGGAAGAGGCTCGTCTGGCGGGACGGGAGCTGAGGTTTTATAAGGAAAAGAAAGACATTCTTCTAATGGCAGTGGGGCAGCTAGGTGGGTCAAACACTACAACTCTGCCCTGCACATGCTGAAGAGTATGAAGACGTGTCAGACATGGCATATGATTGTACCAGGGAGCACTCCAAAACTCAAAACACTCTTTTTTTTTTAACTATGTATGGAAGTGTGTTTGTGTGTGAGTCAAAGAATCAGCATTTAGAATAATTCCACAGACATGAATTTTTTTATTGATTCTGTCTCAAGGCATTTTGACCTTGAAACCGAATCAAGTGCTATCATTACTATACCAGTATTATCCTCTAGTGTTACTGATTGGCTGGACATACTATGTCTGAGTCGGGGAAATCAGTTTTGAGGCCTTCTTAAAAATCTTTGCATTGTATTCTCATGAATCCTATTACACATGGGCGCTGCTGCTTCTTTCTTTAGCTAACTCGCCAAAGCAATGCCCATTAGTTTTTGTTGTGTGGACAACGATATAGTAATTTCCAATATTCCGCATTTATATTCACAAAATAGCCTTGCTCATTTATTTGCTACATATGTGTGCTTTCGGTGAATATACAACCTTTTCTTTGTTATGTTACTCTAAATGTTTATGTAAACACGCATTTATATACAGTACTTTTAAGTTAACTAAACTTTTCCGCGAGAGCCATAAGTGTTTGCTAAGGAAGCAACCGCACTATATTTTATAACACAAAAGTCAGATTTTCTCACACTGTCATAGTTCAGGAAACACACCAAGGCTGTTTCCTCTTGTCTATGAAGCCGTGCCCTCGTTCGATTGCCTGTTACCTTTGTGATTGTAGAGCAATCATGCTCATTTCAAGGCAAGGTTTTATTTCTACCTCCTTTCTCAAAACTTTTGTGAATTTCTTTTACCATATATACATATAAGTGCAGATGGGATTTGTGTTAAGATGAGCAATGCTTTGCAATTAGGTGCTTCACTAGCCACACCGGCTGGCAGTCAAGATTTTTGTAATAATTAAGATTTTTAATCATTTTGAAATAAGTCTCATATGCTGATTTGATGTTTGGTTATTGTCAATCATTATTGGTTGGTCAGTTATTAATGATGGCTCTTATTATTATCATCAATGGTGAATTTCTTTTGCTGCTTAAGAAAATACAGGTGAAATAAAAAAAGAATATCATGCAAAAGTTTATTTATTTCAGTAATTCATCTTAAAAGGTGAAACTATTATATTATATTGACTCATTGCATGCAAAGTGATGTATTTCAAGCCTTTTGATGAGTCTATATAATATATTAGTTTCACCTTTTAAGTTGAATTACTGAAACTTTTGCACAATATTCACATTTTTCGAGTTTCACCTGTATTTTTGATGAATAGAAAAGGGAAAACTTTTGTAACATGATTTAAGTGTCACTTCATTGAATAGAAGTTCATTTAAGTTTTTTAAAGCTCGATCTTACCCCAAACTTTTAAGTGGTAGTGTATCACAGTTTCCCCCAAAAAAACATTGTTGTATAAAACTGTTTACTACAGAGCTCCGAACATAACATACGGGAAAAAATAATGTACACGGTCAGCACATTTTACTAATATGTTCCTTCGTTTTAAAGGGATAGTTCACCCAAAAATATAAATTGTCAACACTAAAGAAGATATTCTTTATGTTGGTAACCAAAAAGTGAAAAAATAAATAAATAATTAAATATATATATATATATATATATATATCGTGGCCATAAATTAATAATTTGTTCTCACGTTTTAGTAAGTCCTGGCAGTGATATAATAATTGTTTCCTTTTACAAAAATATAATAAGTTGTAATCATTTTTGTTAAATCAAAACGTGGAAGGAAATTAGTACAACGTGGCCATGATTTCCTAAACCGAGGGAACAAATTAATACGTCCTGGAAACTAATTCTTAATTTGTGGCCACAATTTTACTAAAACAAGGGAACGGATTAGTAAACCGTGGCCACGACTTACTAAAACGAGATAACATTTTTTTGGTGGTCACAAGATATATATATATATATATATATATATATACATATATTATGGAGCCCCGCACATGCAGAAAAAAAATCAAAAATTATATATATATATATATATATCATTTTTGATTTTTTTTTTCTGCATGTGCGGGGCTCCATAAAATATACATAATCCATAATACTTTCTTGAGCAGCAAATCAGCATATTAGAATGATTTCTGAAGGATCATGTGACACTGAAGACTGGAGTAATGATGTTGAAAATTCAGCTTTGACATAACAGGAATAAATTACATTTTTTTTTCATAAAATAAATGCAGTTTTGGTGAGAATAAGAGACTTCTTTCAAAATAATTAAAAATCTAATCTAATACCAAAATTTTGACCAGCAGTGTATATGGCGTCTTATAGACCCTTTGGTTTCCCAACTCAAAAATAGCCTGTACTGTTTATAAAATAATTACAGTTTAAATCATTAAAATGCTATCAAATATTTTAAAATGTAACCCCATTCTTATTCCATTAATATAATTAATTCTATTATAATTGATTATTATGTGTTGCTGGGTGAAGTGATGATGTAAACGTGTTAATGTTTCATGACCCCAGTCATTTGCTTCAGTATTAGAGGCTACGGCAGCATGTCATCAGTCAGTTACATTTGAGATCATATTAGGCTTCGAAGGATCGCTGCTGTCCGCTTGAACTGAATTTTAAAGGACTAGCTGCTAAATCTTGTATGCTCTTTACATCATAATGAGGATGTGTGTGGTGTGGAGCTTTAATGATTGTCATTATTAGCCAGACACATTTCTGAAATTATACTTTTAAGGGCTTATTGTAATCGAAGTTGTGCATTTGTGGTCTTAAACATTAAAATTACACAGTTTAAAGCCCACAGTCCGTAACATGACATAAGAAACACTATGCACACACAGAGTTTGTTAAAATCCAGCTTTGTCTCTGATAATCTAAAGCCCCCTTTCTTTAAACTTTCATGATGTGCAAGCGATTATGTAAGATCCCTACAAATTATTTATTTATTCAGACCATGAATTTTGTGAAATGACAATGATACATTAACAGTAACAGTACTATTTGCAGTTACTATCGATATATCTTCTTTTTCAATGTAATTATTATATGAATCATATCATGTTTCTGAAAAGGATTTCTTTGTGAGTGTATTTTCAATGTAATTAAGACTTTTGAATCCATCATATTTCACTGAATTGTATTGACATGTAAATTGCATATACATTGCATATAATTGTATACAATTTGTTGGGCCTTTTCCCTGCTGTTTTTACACTCTTGTTTACCAAATTTATTTTTTCAATTAATACATATGGTAGTAAATTTGAATCTCAGTGCATGTCGAGACATTTTATACATTCTTTATTTGTTTTGTATGAATAGTCTAACTGCCATTTTTCATGTTTTACAAGACTTTGATGCATAGCCAATTTTTTTTGTTGATTTATATTCTTTACAAATCAATAAAGAGCCTTTTCATATATGTTTATTTTAGTGTAACTTCTCACAATCTTGACTGTAAAAAAAACTCAATGTACAAAACTTGTGGTCCATGAAGGTTACAAACTCAGGAGAGAAAATTTGTCAAATGTTCTTACGTAAATTCATTGCGCTTCCATAGAAGAAATTAAGACTTTTATTGAGTAAGGACTTTTATTTTGAAACTGAATTACTTGGGGAACTAGTTATGTTTAACGTCATAACTCTTATATATTTATGTTTATATATTTGTTTACAATATAATACGCCAATTTGGAAAACAAACGTGCTGTGCTATATTAATATTTTAAAGTAAGTGATAAATTCAGCTCACTAAACAAACTTGCGGACATTTTTTGTCAGGCAAAATACACTACTACCTTTTAGGGGTCCTTTATCACCCCAGCGATATTCATGTGTTGTAGTGAATGCAATGACAGATCGTGAGCTATATCTGTTGAAATATTTGTGAATTTTGATAAAGTATTTATGTCGTGTTACGGTTGGTGGCTATGATAATTATTTGCAACTAAATAAATGCATTAATCTTCAATCTTAACGTATATATTAATCATGTGGGCGGTAGCATCATCAAGGTTTGTCCTTCAAAGCTGCTGGAATCTTTCAAATCTAAAATCTTTGAGTCGAATACAGAATCTGTCACAAACAGCGTGCAAGGTAAGCAGAAGAAAATGCACATCTTTGATAACGCAGTGACTGATATCACACTGCAGATTTGTAGTGATTTCTGTCAGTTATTTTTAAGACTTCATCTTGCCCAGTTGCAAATAAACAATAATTTTATAAACTGATGACTGAACATTCTCGTCATTGCTCATATTGTTTGTGTCTAGTCTGACTCTGATGACTAGACAGTAGACACAGATAAACAGTAGTTCAGCACATATGTAATGGAGTTTCACTGAAATGACTTTGAGGATGGAGTAGGGATGAAAACACATCACAAATTTTGACTTTTTAATCTTCTTCTAGAATACAGTAATTGTTGAACGCTGTTGGACGGTTCCTTTATCAAAGGAAGGAAAGCCACCCAGGCTACATCCTCGTAGACACAGAGTGTACCGCTTGGTTGAGGACAAAAAACACAATTCCGAAGATAAAATGGAGCTCATCCTCTCCCAGACCGTGCCCAGTGAGTGATCTTACATTACAAAAACATCATAATGTTTTTCGTTTGGATTTTTAATGTTATATTCATTGTACAGAGCTTGGTGGACGAGGCGACACCGTTTTTGTGAAAAAATCATTGGGCCGCAACAAATTGCTACCCCAAGGCCTGGCTGTCTACCCTTCACAGGAAAATAAAGATATGTTTGCAGAGGAAATAAGGGTTAGTTACATCTACAAATCATAACAAAAGAGATCATGCTTTTGTCAATTATAATTATGACATAAGTAAACATTATGACATAGATGAAAAGTCAAAATGATGACTTAAAGGTAGGGTAGGCAATTTATCGGAAAGGCTAACAATAGCAAGTTAGCTTTGAAAGTGTAAGCCCACCCTCCCTTCAGAGCGTCCACAAAGCTTCCTTCAAAACACATGAACACGCACAGCAGAGCAGAGTCTGCAAAGCGTCATGAGAGATGTTGTTAGTGTTGCCATTGAAACATAAATTTTTAGTCGTGAACTGCTACTATAACGTCACAATAATAACAGTAGTTATGGCGGGAATGCAGCATAAGCTCGTTGTTTTGGTTCAGGAGGAGCTGTAAAAGGTGGCTGCTGTTTCGGTGGCGGTCCTCGATGACTGACTAAGGGCCTGTTCACATATTGCGTCTTTTGCGCGCTCAAGTTCGTTATTTCAAATGTAGGCGTGCGGTAGGCGCGCTCATAATGGAAGCGATGCGGTTGCGGTGCGACGCGCTCGGTAAGCGTTTTCTACGTGTTTTTAGGCGCTATATGTGAATCCGGCCTAACTCTGCGTAGCATGAAACGCACTGATTACGTGTGATGGAGGTTTGAAAATACATTGAGAGGCAGGTTGGGTCATTGCATTTGGAATAAAGGCGATGATTGGACAAACATTTTGTAATCTTGCACACCTTTCACAGACGAAATATTTACATATAAATACATTTTGACATATTAACTTAGGGATTGCCATGGGAATGTGAAGAGACTTTCAACCAGCGTAACTAAACTTGTTTCTGGATCAAATCACACTTATGACTTCTGTCATAATTTCAAACTTTTATCTCATAATTATGTCTTAGCATGTCATAATGTTGACTTTTTGTTCAATTATTAAATTTGTTGAATTTCGAATTCTCATAATTGACTTTTTGTGTCATAATTAAGATTTACCAAAGCATGTGGTTTTCCTATGTGGTGGAAATGGGTTTTCATGATTTCAAGTGTTCACAGTTTGCTTGGTTTTTCCTGTAGCTTCTGCGTGAGGGACGGCCAGAGGACCGAGTCCAGACACGCACGGGACAGCTAGTGAGTTATCTTGTGTGTTTTAACTATAAAACATAATTTCTAAATCAAAATTGCAAGTTTAATATATTGGTGTCATCATTTTGCAGACTGTTGAATTCCTGAAGAAAACACAGCTTGAAGTTGCCATGCACACTTCAATTCAGTACTCGCTCACAAAAGAGATTGTCTGCAGACAGTTTCTCAGACGGGTAAGACACTTAAAAGGAAATATTAATTTTTCACAACTTAAACACAACATAAAATGTAAAACAGTGAAAAAGTAAACATACCTACATTGTTGGCAGTGGTTTTGTACCATTGACTGTATTTTTGTCCTCAGCTCGGTGTGGTTGTGCCGATTCATGCCTTGACTCTTCCAGAAGAACCAATCACAGGGCCTGGAGAGTACTGGTGTGATGTCACGGTAACTCAACTAATAAGTGCAAACAACACAGTTTTATGATCATTTTACACTAATGGGATTGAATCAGTTCTGGCAGAACTTGCTATCTGAACAGTGTTTGGTCTCTCAGGTGAATGGAGTGGACACGGTCAGGGTGCCCATGTTCGTGGTGCCGTATGTGGAGCCCAGCCAACTGATGCTGATGAAGAAGCAACAACAAAAGCAAGAACAGTCCGATTCAGAATAGTGTTTTCTTTGCTGGACGCAGCTTGGAGAATATACATAAGGAATTTGTACAAATAAAACGATTGTTTATTTCTTCCCGTCTAGTTTTCATTCTTTTGCCTACATCTGTCTTTTTTTTTTAAATCATCAACCTAAAGGATTACAAGATTACAAACACTCAGGACCTTCGGGTCAAAAATGACCCGCATAGGAAATGAATGGGAAATTGGTAAAAATGTGAAAATGCTGAGTTTTTTTGTGCGTACAATCTACAAATCAGCAACGATCTTGAAAAAAGCACACAACAGTGAAGGGGTGAATATATAAAACATCAAGAGTGCAAAACAGACACATCCACACACACACAAACACACCAAAAAATTCAGATTATACATGTGTTTTGCATTTTTAAAAAGCTCAGTTTGTCCATGAGATGGCATCCATCTAATTTCAAAAATTGCTTTTATGAGGCCTAGGCTTGACTCCAAAATGAAATACAGCTTTAAAAAAAATATATATATATATATATATTCTATTATATTCAATGGGGGAAAATTTGGTCATATTTATTGCATTAAAATTTTTGTATTTTTGAAATTTTCTCAAAAAAACAAAAAAGAAAAGAAAAAATATTATTAAAAAACAAGCAAAAAAAAAAAATGATGATTTTTTTTTAAATATGAATCCCGCCCTTTGGGTCAATTTTGACCCGAAGTTCCCGAGTATGACTGTTAAACAAAGAACCCCAGAGGGTCAAGAATATGATTAATTTAGATTATGTACATTGAATTTAGCATTCAAGGTGAGGAGGGGGATGATATCTGGCTAATCCTGTTTTTCAGAGACACCCTTTGTCTCTATGGTAGGGTTGTTAATGGCTCTTTTCTGCCTGTCATATTTCTCTCCATTGTAAGTAAAACAAGTCAGATTACTGAGACTCCCGAGTCTTTTGTCTCTATGGTAGTATTGGGGTTTAAAATTAGCCACAAAATATCAGTGCGGAAGCGTCAAAATTCTACGATATTATTGATGCGGTCCATGGAAACAAAATATCAACTCGTATAAATAATGTAAAAGCAGCCCAATTTCCGAGGGAAAACCACAGACTTGGCAACTCCATGTGAAATCGTGTTCAAGTTCAAAAAATTTACTTTCCCCCTCCCACTTTTTTAAAAGTATATAATTAAACACCCAAACTCAACATTAAATCACTGTTCAATTTAATATTTGTGGCTTGAATCCATACTTTTTGAGACATATTTACACATTAAGCATAAACATAATCCCCCCATATTTTCTATGTAGAAATCTTGTAAAAGTCAAAATTATATAGTGAACCAACCTTATTTTGCTCAGGTAAATGTTTTTTTTAATTTTATTTCTGGCAGTGATATAGTAACTATTTCACACGTAAAAGTGTTTTTACACACAAAATGAAACATTTTAGTACATTTCCTATAGGTGTCATGAAACTGTTACACTTTACACAAGGGTTTTTGATTACGAATCTACATTCAAATGAAAACGAGCCATTAAAAGAATCAAACCAGGATTGGGAGGATTCACTCAAACACTTTTTAAGATTTACAAGGTTTTTTCGTAACACTTTACAATAAGATTCAATACATAACCATGAATTAATTTACACACAAACATTACTTTTTAGACATTAACATTAGTTAACGCATTAAGAACTAACAATAAACAATAGCATATTCATAAATTAACATTGACCAAACTTATAAAATGCTATAATAAAAAAAAATCACAATACATAACGCATTAACTAATGTTAACATACAGAACCTTATTGTAAAGTGTCTAGTCAATAACGTTTTATATATGCCACTGCTTACGATGGCAGAGTGGAAGACAATACCCTATCGGACAAACAATTCATCATGTGAACCCACACAGCTACTGTAATGTTACAAGTGATTTTTGACAGAACTAAAACTCATAACAAAACCCAATGTTGTTCAAATGGAAAGACCGTATTAGGTAGACATTTGGGAGCCGTTTTAAACAAAGTCACAGCAGTCCTTCGCTCCTTTGTGAAACAATACAAACATCCTGATATCCAGTCCATTAGAATCCATACTTGGCCTGCGTTTGTCTCCGCGTCATTTTGTTGTCGGCCCAGTTGTTCTTGAGTTCCAGCTCGCGTTCCTTGGCCTGATGAATCAGATATGTGATTTGGTGCTTGCGTCTCTGTTGCCCCGTTGGCTGATCTCCTCTTTTCTGAAAAACGAGATGGAAAGGTCAGTCTCTCTCTTTCATTTATTTCCATCCCTCAGAAAACGGACACCGTTAGCAACTTCTGCATCTGTCTGAACTGAAACGTCCTCATGTAATGCCTTGTATTTGGAGGTGCTTACCTTGCTGAAGGACTTGCGCGGCTCGGCCTCCGCTGACATGTTCTTGGTCATCCATTGCTTATTGCCGCTCAGCTGATCATCTCCTTTGATCTCCAAGAACTTGATTTCCTCTCTTCCGCGATTCTGTTTGCCCTGCAGCCGACGAAACTGGAGGAATACACAGAATATTGGTCAATCAGCAAAACATCATGATGCTAGGATGCACTAGATGGTTTCTAGGGTGTTCTTGGTGGTTGCTAAGAGGTAACTTACTGGCCAAAGTTTGAAAAAAAAACACTATAGAATTGTTATTCTATAACACTGTATAGAAGTATATTTGCTTGGAAAAGTATCAGCACACCTCAACTAGATGCAAGATGTGAATGAAGAAACATTTAACGGAACTGGACAAATGCACACCAAAGATTAATACTTAGATAAAAATATATATATATATATATATATATATACTTGAGCAATAGTAATCAGGCATGTGATTGGCCAAGAATAAAATGTAGTTTTAAATTATTGAAAATAGACAACAAAATTTTTTTTTTTAATTATTTAAATAAATGATCAATAAACAAATCAATGAAAAAATAACACTATTGCAACTATTGTACTGAAAA
The DNA here is from genome assembly GCF_016745375.1 of Pimephales promelas. The sequence continues at coordinate 7,960,327 of NW_024121211.1, read as the reverse complement.
ATAAAACAAAATATTATTTTGAATAAAAATAAAAGATCTATGAAGAAACATTTAACAGAACTGGACAAATGCACACCAAAGATTAATACTTAGATTATATATATATATATATATATATATATATATATATATATATACTTGAGCAATAGTAATCAGGCATGTGATTGGCTAAGAATAAAATGTAGTTTTAAATTATTGAAAATAAACAACAAAAAAAGTTTTTTTTTTAATTATTTCAATAAATGATCAATAAACAAATCAATGAAAAAATAACACTATTGCAACTAGTTTGAATATTTGAATAAAAATAAATGATCTATTATTAAAAAAACTAAAGCGAACAAATCAATAACATATATTAAGATTGCAGTAATTCTATTGTACAGTAAACTTTTTTTTTAAATAATGATTAAATACACAAATTAATTAAACATTAAATATTTTTAACATTTAATAAAAACAATAATAACAAAAAAATAAGAATTATTTCCACAGAATAATAATACAAATATTTATGGCTGTGAATTAAAAGTATTTGAATTTTGTTCCCTGGATTTAAGCAATTCATGTGAGTTTCAGGTTGGAAAATATGGAAATCCATATAAATACAGAAAATCATAATATTTAAATACAGAAAAAATAGTGATGCTACAAACAACTCACTGCTTCATCATTGAACATTGAAGAGGAGCCTGAATCGTGTTGCTCATCGGCTGCAGAGTTTGGGTCTTGGTAATATCCCTCCTCGAGGTAATCCTGTCAAACATATGCAAAAAGCATCAGCTGCTGAAATGACAAGTAATAGCATGTATGGTGCTTCTTCACAAGAACATGTGTTTGAAGTACCTGTGGAGAAGTCTCGGGCAGTGGATTCTCAGGATACTGCGGTGGGTATTCTTCCTTCTGACCATCTTGAATGGCTCCGACTGGCATACTGTAACTGTCTGCATTAGAACCAAAGTCCAATGGAGAGTTTTCCACAGCGGGTGGAGGGTGTAGAGTGGGAACGTACTGCTGAGAATCTGGGTTTATTGGCATCACAGGCTCTGATGAGCTCTCTGGTAGGGAAAAGTAGTTTTCCGGAGCGACCTCATCATCACTTCCCTCTTCATCGGCGGCCATTTTTTGGGCTAACTGCATCGCCTTTGACTTTGCAGCGGCTTTAATGGCGGACGGGGATGGGCTGGTTCCAGAAACACCCTGGGATTTTCCTGTTGTTGCCTTCGGCTTATCCGATCCAGGGCGTTTGGTTAGGGTGTGCGGCACCAGGGGCCGATGCATTTCCTTCACCACCATATTCTTAGGCTGGGGCAGCAGAGAGGACAGACCACCACCTCCCTGGAAGAGAATATTCTTATTTACTATGAGATAAGTCTACCCAGATCATTTATTCTTTCACATTAATGAAAAATGTGTTGAAATCTGACATTTTTAAGTATTTATTTAAGAGTTACAAGCCATGAACCAAACTACCATGCTTTAAGGTGATTCACAACATTTAAAAACTTCGTTTCGAAGCAAAAAGGTATTTGAAAATCAGACAAAAAGAAAGTACAAGACTGTGCACTAAACAGCTTTAATGAGTTAAAGAACTACAATCCCATTAAGCACTGTGAATGACTTCATTGCTTAAAAAAAGGAGAACTATAAAACTATTGATGTTATTGTTTATATTTATTGAAAAATATACACACATACAAATATCATCTGACTTGGTTATGTTATTCACAGCTCTGGTGTTAAACAGTTCCTGTGGAACAATTTGCTTGTCACGATTCTCTGATTGGTGGAAATCATGGGAAGGCTCATGGGTAATGTAGTTTTTCCACTTATAATTATAAATGTAATAATATTTTACATACTTAAATGTGCAAAATGTTTAATTCTTAGGGTCAGAAGAAGGTTAAATATTTATTTAAAATAAAGTACAGCTGTATAAATAAATAAATAGGTATCCATACCTGAGGAGCTGATTTCTTTCGTACTGGCTCGTCATCGTCAGAGTCGGACTAAAACAGACAAACACCATCAATCAGAAAGACTTTAAGTAAAATAATTTGCCTTTGAAACCTCAGAAAAAACTCACATCTGCTGGTTTTATTTCAGGAACGGTGATTCTGACGGGTTCTGTGCGTTTCTTGGGTTTCGGCAGGTCCATAACTTTCTTAGGTTGAGGAACTGATGGTTGTTGTGTTTTTTTCGGCGCGGGCAGAGAAGCGAACAGTCCGCCGATCTTGCCCGCAGGTCGAGCGACTAAACCCGGCGAGTCATCGCGATCACTGTCGTCGCTGCTGTCGTACGCTACTAGAGACATCGCCACAGATCAGATGTGTTCATAAGAGAGTGAATCAGACGCGAGAATCGCTGACAACAGAACTCAACCGATCTCATATCATTCTGTACGGTCCTTCCATGTTTATTTGGACAAATATTGTGTGTAAATTTCAATCTAACGTTAAATCACAACATCGATGCCAAATTCGCCTCCAGATAAATCTACGCTCGCAGCAGGACCCGTGATTACATTAAAACTCAGCTTTTAGATCAATATTTTCTCTGCAAAACGCGAATAACACACGAATTTAATAGTCTAAATAATTAAGCAATAACTGTTAATACACATATCGTTCCTCTTTAACCATTTAGACCCATAAACAGTTGTTTTCCACCATCATCGTGAAGGATTTCCTCAACATCCGCTGCACCGTTTCAGAGGATTACGCGATACTGACACCAACTGGCGTGGAGTGGAATCTGATCAATGGCCGTGACGAACCATGACAATAAATCTTCGAATAAACAAAACAAATGCAAACAAGAATGTCATTACCCTTGCAAAAACATAACTCAATACCATGCATAAATATTATATAGAGAGAAACTAGGAATTGTTGTGGAGATAGACGGATAGATAACCCCAAAGTCTTTCTGTGAATATTATTTGAACAGTTTTCTTGTTGCTGAGGTAAAGAGGTCAAGTCGGTTAATGTTTAGGCAGAATATTGAGTGGGATTTGTAAGATTTTTCATTGTTTTTGTTTAGAAGACTCTAATGCGCACCAAAGCTGCATTTTTTTTATTTTAAAAAGGTAAAATCAGTAATATGGTGAAAAATGTAAATCATTTTGTGGAAAAAAAAATTTCAATATTCTTATGTTCAAAAACAGCATTTATTTGAATTACAAATAATTTATAACGTTATAAATTTCTTTAGTATTTTTTTTAAAAACAAAGCTTTTACTGACCCCAAACATCTGAATCGTAGTATACATTTGTACAGAAAATAAGCCAATGACTTTTGGTTGGTAAAGTGTTTGTGGCATAAAATCAAGGAAACAAAGTATAACATTAGTTTAGTTTTATTGACAAAGTCTGCAGAACACACACATTATTTCTCCATGATAAATAATCTTGCTGTTGTTGTTAATCTCAAACACAATACACAGTCTCTGTGGTAACTCAGTACCAGTAGCTTTTACGAGGCCTTCTATTTTCCTGAATGTTTAATTTCTCCATAACTTCTTCCTCAAGGGTTTTCAAAGATGGCATGTATGTTTTCTGAAGCGTGTCCTCTGGTGATGTGTCCTTGGGTCCATCTGGAAGGTAGATAAACCCATATTTAAAGATTCAAATATTTATAACTCATTGTTTTTTAACTTTCAACCCCTTTCCCTTCCTCAGACACCCCACCTTTCCACTGCTGGGGAATGATGCCGTCTTTTCTCTGGAAGACAGGTTTGGGAATAATCCGTCCTGTCCTGACAGAAACACGCACTCGCTCCCCCTCTTCAGTGTATCTCCAATCAATATCTGTGGGCTTCCTAAGAAACATTAGACACAAACACATACATTTAGAGCCATTCAACTGTTTTACTGTATTGAATGTTTGATGCTCCAGAAGGCAATATTAACGCCCACCTGTCAGTAGGGTCAATAAGTGCAATATCCTTCAGCAGCAGAGGGGCTTCACTGGCGATGTAAGTACCCCGATAATCTCCAGATCTGCCAACATACCTGAAATGCTGGGAAAAAAAATGTTTAAAACAATTTAAAATGTAGCTTTTTAATAAAATCGTAAAGAAAATAGTCTTATTAAATACAAGTTTTACTCCTACCGTGTTCAGGCCCTCGAGAATGACCCAGTTTCGACGCCGGAACACCTGAGCAACTTTGCCCTGCTTTCCTTTGTCCTTCCCAGACAAAATCTCCACCTAGTTGAAATAGATTTAAAAGCCATGTTATACAGTCAGATATGCATTGTGATTATTTAAAAACAGGTTTTTGTTATATTTTGCCATGGACCTCCAAATATAACAATCCTTGAGTGTGGGACCCCAGTCTAAAATTCAAATGTTAGCTATATATATATTAACACTTTAATTTAAGGGGACATACAGTAGTTACATATGTTACTACAAGTACTTACTATAGTAATAACAATAAATAATCCATAATTACTAGTAACCTACTACTACTTCGGGCGAGGTTGTGGAGACACGTTGTTACTGACAAACGCAATGGGTGCTTAGTAGGTCACATGGTAATGACAACATGGTGAACAGTATGTCCATATTACAATCATACTCACATTTATACTAACGTTATATAGAGCGTATTTTTTCTAGCGGTCACAGGGCATTTATTCAAAATAAGTACCTACTCAAGAGTATACAATTTCAAACGCAGTAATAATCTCTATTCTCTTCACATATCACTTGTTTACTGGCGTGAGGGCGCGACTTACGTTTTTTCTTGTTCGAAAAGACGTTTCACTCGGATATACGTCAACAGAGAAGAAAAGACGAACACAACTTCCGTTTCATGCCAACTTTAATCAAACATATTATTTTCCACAGTACCCCGAGTTCAGTTGTTATCAGTACAATTTACATTCCAGTGGACTAAAAGATGCCTATGATTTGGAAGACGTCAGGTGGATAAAACACTAAACATCCTTTCAGTTTCACTAATTACATATTAAATGTTTTCATTCGTAAACACATAAAGGGTCACTTACTGTGTCTCCTCTCAGGACATGCCATTCCTCATTTGCAATAGGTTCAACAAACACCTTTCTTCTTTTCTTGCCTGGTGGATTGAGCCGCTTGGCTGCGATCGTCCACGGTCTGTTTGTCCCGTAACGATAATCATGTGGAAATGCAGCTTTTGCTGCCATCGAAAGCAGCGCTGTCAGTCTCATTCTGCGGTGGACAATTAAAAAAAAAAAAAAAAAAAAAAAAAAAAAAAACATAAATTATCTGTGGAATCTAGTCTTGAATAACACATGTCATGCATTTCATTGAGTGCATGATGTTTTTAAACGGATCCCATATCATAGAGTGGCACTCTACCTACCTGAATTATTGTTGCTGCTTTTAGAGGCACATCTATATAAATAACTAAATTAATTTTTAATCAGAAATCCATCACCCACAAGGGTCAAACTTGCGTAGAACATGAGCTACTTCCTTTTCCTTTCGAGATAACCAATGTAGTGTCAAAATAAAAGTCTCGTTTGGCGTTAAAAAGAAAGAAAAGACAAAGCAGCAAAAATTGCGTCAGGGTACCATATTAAATTCTAAATAATTTTAATTTGTTAGGTTTTACAAATAGTAATCGTTTAATAAAAGCAATAGCAATTGCTATAATAATAATAATTTGTAGCATTAAAAATGTAGCAATAATTTATAATAATTCTGAAAGTCTTCCTAAAAGGCACGTGTGTTTATAGATATAGAGTGTAAAAATCTATTCATATTGCTAGTATTTAGTTGAGCTTAAAATTTATTAATGGGTTGTATTAATGCTTTCAGTACATACAAGTAAATGCCAGGTAAATTTACCTTACTACTTCAAGGCTAATTTGGTGTTAATATCACAATACAAAAGCATATTAGTAATTTTATATATTTTAGGAAATGTCTATCATTGTGTCCAATAACAATTTAGTTGTTTATATTTCATGAAAATGTGCACAAAAATGATAGTTGCCTGACAGAATATTAAAAGGATTCTCTTATCTTTTTTTCTGCTCGCATAAAACCATCAACCAATCAAATCGCCCTTTCATTCTGTATCCAAGTAGGATGTCTCAGACCAGCCAACTAGCGTCGAGCTTTGCTTGGTAGTCAGGCAGACATAACACAGTCGTCCAATCACAAAATAAGCCGAAAGGGGATTTTTGCTCTATATTTGTCTCAGGTAGTTTCTTTTTCATTTATAAAATAAACGGTATCATTATTTTGTATTTGAATGATATATTGCAGTAGGTAAACTTTGTACAATGATAATGGGTATTTTTTTATGAGAAAAACTAGGTATTATAATGTAATAATCGAAGGTTTTCGAGGCGTACAAGTGTGGCTAGCTAGCTCCATAGGAACAGCCTGGTAATGATATTAACGATAGCTAGCTTGTGCATACATGTACTAAAAGCTAAAGTTATTAACTTATTTTATTTATTTTTTACAAATTATATCATTATAATTTGAATTGTAGTAAAATAACTTCGTTTTTTGTTGGTTTCGTTAAGTCGACGTCTCTTCGGCCTGTTCGAACTCACGTTAGCCTATTAGCTGCTAAGTCACACTCATTCAAACTAGGCTACTGTGATGTTTATTTCTAGTGTTCGATGAGAAGTTGCGTTTGGGAATTTGGTTAACTTGCACTAAAATGAGCTTTTGGTCATAAATAACCAATGGCCTCGTCTAGTGTCTGGTTGGTTGGCCTTTCTGTACGCCCACATAGAGATACACCTGGGTGTAATTAACCAGAACTGTGCATGTCTCATGTACGCTAGTAGTATATTAGATTAAATCATGCATTTAAGTGATAAGGAGTGATCGGATTTGATCCTGGTATTATGCATACACTGGCCGAAAGCATCAGTATTTTATGTTGAGATCTTCATTGGACGCGTGTGTGCTGAATATGAGCAAATGTCTGGACTGGTGCAGGAAAAACAGCCCTGCAGTATTTGGGCATGGTCGCTATCCGATTGACCTGACAACAGTTTCATGAGTGGCTGTATTTTCAAAACGGGGAAAATGTCTTGAGCGTTTAGGCGTGGGGAAAAAGTAGGCGCTTGCGTGGTTTTATTGCGTGTTTACAGTCTGTAGCTGCATGTGTAAACATGGCCTAAATATCCTAGTTTGTAGTGAAACTGATGATCATTTACAGACATGTGACGGATTAATTGTTTACCAGTAAGCAGTTTGTTCTAAGACTATCTGGAGACTGTATGTTGTTGTGCATATTAAAGAAATACTATAAAACAACAAATGTGCTTTTTAAAAACTTAATACCACAAATATGGTCTAAAAACTGCAAACACTCTACAACTTTTACTGTTCACATTTAGTTGCATAAGTTAACAGTACATTTGTCTTAGTTAAGCCATGGTTGCATCTCTGAATTAACCTATAATTAATTTACTTTTGTAAAATATGCTGGTGCACATCAGACTCTAGAAGTCTAGAAAGTTAGCCGAAGCCTAATGTGTGAACACACATTAACATTTGCCTCATATTCTTTCTAGAGCTTCAGGTCCAGGAGGGTTCTGAATGCAGTTTGTCAGTCCAGTGTGGTTGAGACATGGCAGAAGATCAGGTAAAGACAGAAGCCTCGGCTGGGGAGGGGGAGACGGAGCCCAGTATGCTGCTGCAGAAGCTTAAGAGCAACATTTCGTAAGAACTACTACTTTATACTCACTTCATTGTGATTCAGATATGATCTTAAATCTATATTACCACAAGAAATGGTGTATTACCTTTAAAATTAAAGGGTTAGTTCACCCAAAAAATGGAAATTCTGTCATTAATTGCTCACCTTCATGTCGTTCAAAACTAAGTCTTTCATCTTCGGAACACAAATGAAGATCTTTTTGATGAAATTTGAGAGCTTTCTGTCCCTCCTTTGACAGCAACTACCACTTTGACGCTTCATAAAGTTCATAAAGAGATCATAAAACTAATCCATATAATTGAGTAGTTTAGTCCACATTTTCTGAAGAGACACAATTGCTTTATACGCTGACCAGCTTTTATTCACGTATCAAACATTCATCAACTCACACATCAGCTATGGTAAACAGACACTTAAGCATGTTCGCCAATGAGCTTCCGCAAGAACCAATGAGGTTCATTCTCGTGTTACACAGTGTGTTTGAGCTTCCGCAAGAACCAATGAGGTTCATTCTCGTGTTACGCAGCACGTTTGAGCTTCCACAAGAACCAATGAGGTTTATTCACGTCACGTGTTAAGTCTTCATGTGTGTGAAGTCATTATCTAACTAAATTGTTGAACCAACGTGGTTCGAATTATGGATTTGTGACAAAGTTACTATGTTTTTGGGAGAGGCTTCTTTTTTTGTGACCAGTGGCAGACAGTATAGAGTTTTTGTCAAAACGTTTTTTAAATGGTCGTTATTGATACTAGTGGCACAGAAATTGCATCCTTTTTTAAAAAAAAATACCAGAAATGTTAGAAAAAAACCCATTTCCATCTTTATTTGCACAAATATAAATGTATGTTTCTTATCTTTTTTTTCCACAGTAAAAATGTGCAGGGCAAAGTGGACAAAATTTTGGTAAGTGGATAAAGTATAATGAGATTTCAGTCTTTTTTTTTTACATCTATCATATTGTATAGTTGATATCAAGTGTATTTTCAGTTATAGTCGTTATATTCTTATCTCATCAAGGCGCAATTGTGTTATATTATATTTGAACCCACAACTATTACATTAGCCGTTCAGATCTATAATAACTAGGCTACCATCAATCATGCTTATATTGTGTTACAACTGTGTCTTATTGTATAGTATAATATTACACTCTCATTCAGTTTACATGTACATTTGCAGTGTTTTTTGAGCATTTTCTCCCCTCATTTCTTCTTTCTCCTTGCGACATGTCTCCTCTCAGGAAGATGTACAGCGCTTCTCTGACAACGACAAACTCTACCTTTATCTACAGCTACCCTCAGGTCCAAGTGCAGGAGAGAAGAGGTACTGGTCATAAAATTCAGTCAGCCTTGATCCACTTGTTTAAACTAAAATGTTGTATTTATTAATTTATTTTTTTAAATATATCCATTGTGAGGAGTAATATTTGAGGTAAAAATAACACTAATGTGACAAGAAATGTTATATGTGAAACATGTTGTCTAACTGCTTTTCTGTGTGCACCAGTGGTGATTCAAACTCAGTCAACACAGCAGACCAGCTTCACACCTGTAACTGGATCCGTAGCCACTTGGAAGAACATCCTGACACCTGCCTGCCTAAACAAGATGTTTACGAGACATACCGGTAAGAACTGATCGGTTATCGGAAAAGTATAGGAATCATGGAGTACACCAGAATCATTCTTGCCTATTTCAAAATGATGAGTTTCCCAGTTGTAAATACGACTTGAGAGGGGGTTCATATCTAATTTACGACTAGAAAACTTGTAATTACGATACTCCCAATAGGCAGTATTACTCGTGGTTATATCTAAAAAATGTAAATCTTATAGAGGTAAACACTTTCCAGCTGTTTACCTAGACTTTTAAGGGAGAATTATCTGTTTTTTTCTATCCATGTTTGCAGTTTTTCACAAAAATACAATGATTGCTTAATGACATCTTTTATATCTAAACAGGAAGCACTGTGACAACTTACAGCATCGGCCTCTAAGTGCAGCAAATTTTGGCAAAATCATCCGAGACATCTTCCCTAACATTAAAGCACGAAGACTGGGTGGTAGAGGACAGTCCAAATATCCTTTTGTCCCTGATTTAATTTAATTTCAATAAAACACAGACAAACATTGGTACCGCTTCCTTTTACAGTACAGTACAGTACTTACAGTGTACTTACCTAGAAAGTACTGGCTAATATAAGGTAAGTACATGGTTTAGGGGTAGGTTCAGGGTTAGTACTAGTTATTACCCTGTAATTGTAGTTACTAAAATAAGTACATAGTATTTACATGGGTAACTGGACTGTAAAAGGAAGCGTTACCCAAACATTTTTGCCTCAAAATATTTCCTAAACCCTATCTAGAGAATTCCAAGCCACCATATCATCAGATTGATTGTACAGTGATTCATAAATGTCATCAAAACACACACATTGCACTGTTAAAGATTTTTTTAATATTTCAGATACTTAGATGGCTTTCTGCACATTGTCAATACACTTGATACAATGTAAGCTTGTTTCTGCCACAGAATTAAAAAATAGAAAGGTTAATTGCAACTTTTTATTTCACAATTCTGACTTTTTTTCACCTCATAATCGCAAGTTCATATCTCCTTTCAGACTTTTTGCAACTGTGAGTTATAAGGTTCTAATTGTGAGATATTAACTCACATTTGCGAAATAAAAAGTCACAATTACCTTTTTTATTTATTTTTCCATGGTGGAATATATCTGTAACGTTTGGTTTTGAGAGGTTTTTAAGTCTTATATGTCTTTCATCTCATTCATTTGATAATCATTTAACTGAATTCAGACTTAAAATCTCTTTTAATTTGATGAAACTTAGTGTATAGTATGTCCCTTATAGTGTATAGTATTGTCCCTTAACATAATTTCCAGCACATACTGCTATAGTGGGATACGCCGAAAGACCGTGCTAAACATGCCGTTACTGCCCAACCTGGACCTCAAAAATGACCCGGTATGATTACTACAGACCTTTTCTCCAATTTGCTTTCACAGCATGAAAATAATACAGGCTATCGGCTCATTTTAACATATGCTTATGCTAAAATATTGTATTTACATACCCATTTGATGTGCCACCTCCAGTCTGAACTGACAGAACTGGTGCAAACCTACAAGCAAGAGGTCACCGAAGCAGCCTGTGAACTCATCTGTGACTGGGCCCAAAAGATCCTAAAGCGTTCTTTTGACACAGTGGTAGAAATCGCACGCTTCCTCGTGCAGGAGCACATCGTCAACCCACGCTGCAGCCAAGCCGAGCTCGTCACCTCAGCCGCTCTTGCAGGTACATGTCAAGTAAATAGTAAGATGACGTGTTACATTTTGCTCAGAGTTATACGGTTATAGGTTTTGTTCATTTTTTTTTTATTTTTACAGATTTTTTTTCTGTTTAAAATTTAGTTACTATGTTATGCTTTTGTCATTTTAGTAGTTTTTCTTTTTTAAAATGTTTATGTAGTGTTTATGAAGTTTTAGTTATTTTAGTATTTCAACTTGAGAAGTGAGAAATGTTGTTTTGGCAGCTAGATGAAATAAAATAAGTTTGTTTTTATATTTTATCTTATTTCAGGTAATGAACATAAAATGGTTTTAGTTCATGATAATAACACTGATTTTGCCTGGTTTTATTAGGTGGATCTTCCAAACCTCATAAGGTAATCAAAAAGATTTCAGCAGCTTCCCGAGCAGGTGGAGCAGAGGAGGACAGTGGCAGTGGGGAAATTAAGGTATTACTATGCAAATAAATTAATCTGAATAATTCATAATGATTCATAAGTCATTTTTGCTCTACTCTCTAGAACAGTTGATTCAGATTGCTGCAAATATTTGTATGTGTTTCTTAACTGAATTAGATATTTAATGGCCATTTATTTATTTATTTATTTGTTTGTTTGTTTACTAAGTAGCCAGGTCCTAAGTAGTATAATTTACAGTCAGTCGATCATAATCACAAAACAAATCCTTAAAGGGATAGTTCACCCAAAAATGAAAATGATCCATAATTTACTCACCCTCAAGCCATCCTTGGTGTATATGACTTTCTTTTTTCATCCAATCGATGTAATATTAAAAAATATCCTTACTCTTCCAAGGTTTATAATGGGAGTGAATGATAGCTTATTTTTTAAAGCCCAAAAAAAGTGCACCCATCCATCATAAAAGTAATCTTTACGGCTCCGGAGGGTTAATAAAAGCCTTCTGAAGCGAAGAGATGCATTTTTGTAAGAACAATATCCATATCTATAACTTTATAAACAATAATCACTGGCTTGCCAGAGTTCGAGTTCCGGCCGAAGAGTGACCTCTGACCCGACGTATAATGGAGTAGCGTAAGCTTACGTGAGAGTAGTCGCATTTCGTAATTCAAACAAATAAGGCTGGGCAACACACTCAAGCTCCTCCGTCATTTCTCTGTGAAAATACTCGCTTTAGACCTCTAATTTGTGACTGTGTTTTGTTTTACTTCATGTTCATCAATACGACATGCGTCGGGTCAGAGGTCACTCTTTCGCCGGAACTAGACTCGCATACTGCCATTACCAGACGTCAATGATTATAGTTTGTAAAGTTATAAATAAGGATATTTTTCTCACAAAAATGCATCACTTTGCTTCAGAATGCCTTTATTAACCCCACTTTTTATGATGGATTGATGGGCATTTTTGGGCTTCAAAATCTACCGTTCACTTCCATTATAAAGCTTGGTAGAGCCAGGATATTTTTTTTAAATAACTGCCGAGAGAAGAATGTCATATACAACTAGGATGGCTTGAGGATAATAAATTAATGTTAGTAAATACTATTATAAATATAATACTTTTAAGGAAAAAAGTGTCACTGTGATGTTTTGCAGCAGAAAGAGAAAGACGGTGTGGAACAGACGCCATCCAATAAGCTGCAGGTCAGTGATAAACCGACCAACAAGGTGGAGTCGGCCCGAGTGGAGGCCTACATGAAGAAGCTTCCTCAGCTCCTTCCCAGGGGCACCGTCCCAGAGAAAACCTCCCCACCATGTCTAGCATCAGCCGATTCGGGAAGTGTTCAAGTCACTTTGCCCATTACCGTCACAACGATACCCTCTCAACCAGGCGGCACCGTCCCTCTTATGATTCTGCCATCAAGTATGAGTCTCTCTTACCCTGAGCGTGAGAAAACTTCGGTCACGGTCACCACTTCCGCTGCTCCAACCCCTGTCGTCCAGAGAGCGCGACCGGCGGCTCCAAAGAGGGGCCCTGACCCCTCCACCTCAGTGTCAGCCGCTTGCGTTGCCCCAAAACGCAAAAGAGGACGACCCAGAAAGCCAAGACCTGAAGATGTGGCACCACAGGTACAGTCAGCCCAAACCTCGAATCCAAATCCAGCTTTGCTCACAAGAGGAGTAATCCAAAAGGCCATGCCTTCTTGTGCTCCCGCAACTCCTTCGCAGTTGGTTGAAATTGTGATCCAGGACCAACCAGGATTGATGCTAAGCCAACTTCCGACCATCCAGGAAGTGACAGACGCTGAGAACAGAGGAATAGTGGTGCAGTGTCAACCTGCACCAGAACCCGAGAAGCAGCAGTCCGTCCTGCTAATGCAAGATCCCAACCAACCGAGCAGGAGGATGGTCATCCAACGTGCGCCGTTATACAGAGAAGGAAGGCCCGTTCCCCTAGAAGTGCCACAGAGCGCCATCTCGTACCTCCCGCCTGCAACGTTATTAGAGGAGAGAGGAGAAGTGGAAATTACGCTGACTCCTGTGGAGCCACATGCCGATTCCATGCCAAACTCAGCAGGTATCTGCTTCGGCTCCTTGACTGGAGAACCCCCCAAACCTGACGCCCCGTGACGGCAGCACAGCAAACCGGCTTCCTTCTCAGAGACTCCGTGATCTCGATGCCTTTCCAGTGCTTCTGTGAATCGCGTGAACTGAGGTTTACCATCTTGGCTGAGCTTGAGTGGGTATGTCTGCTTTCTGTGTAAAAAAAAATTGTATAGAAGTACAACCTGTCATTGTTGCCTTCAAACAGCAACTACACTCATATTTTCATATTAATAACATGACACATTAGTGAATTCCTGAAGATTTCAGGAATGCTGTTGAAGAGATTATGAATTTAAGTGACCTAAAACAAATGTTTCAACTGTTTTGACAAGAAAGTCCATTGGAAATTGAAAAGATATACTCACAAATAACAGTCCAGCTCAGTTCTAAACATCTAAAAAAAGACAATTCATAGTTAGAGGAGAACTGCTTACCATCCGTCTGCGTTTGTCACCAGGCTCAGTGCCATAAAGGGCAGTCGATCTTTTATTGCTCTCACCATCTTTGCATGTTTGTGTTTGTAAACATGAATTGAGACATTTGAGTGTGTTTGTAGCTGTTCAGAAGACAAAGAGTGATATTACGGGTTTGCAACTTCAGGGTTCTAAAAAAAAGTCCCTCTCTCACCCAATGCTTGGGTTAGTAGTTATGAGTTCAGTTTTTTAAGTATTATTAACGTCACAAATAGATACAGATATAGAAAGCTTCGAAGTGACTACATCTAGTTGCTGTTGTGAAGGTCAAGACGACACTACTGGTTCAGATGGTGCACAATGTAGGTAGATAGAAAAATTAAGACCTCTTAAATCCCTTTAAATATGCAAATGAGGCTGTGATTTCGGGATCGTTCTCAATCCCCACCCTACCCCCCGGTCGTTCAGGTCTGTCCAGTTGTTTTCTTACAGCAACATAAATAGCACTTAACAGATGTAAATAGTTTATCTGTAAGCCCAGAAGAATATCTTCATAGGTTAAGAATACCAGAATTTAAAATGTAATTTAAATCTAAAAGGTTTTTTTTTTCCAAATGTATAGCCATCTTCACTATATTGCTACTATGAAATATTATTCCTATTATTAGTTACTAGTAAAGTGTGCACTGTCACCCTAAAAGCATGTAAAGAAAATTAGATGTTACATTTCTAAAATTTGATTATATTATTTAAATTTAGACTGAAATATGTACTAATTATTTATTTATAAAAAAAAAATACAAAGTTTTCACCACAACAGCTTCTCTTTGTGTTGATTGTCTCTTAAAAGAGAATTTCGGTCTATTTCTATAGCCTTTAAATACAATTTTTATTAGTGGTTTGTGTTTCAGATATTACACTTGATCTTAACCAAAGTGTTGAAATAAAAATGTCATTTATTTGCAATTTCGTAATTATTATTTTGAATTAATTTGATGTGCTTTAATAAATTCAAAAGTATTGAAAGGCTATGAATTGGATGGGAAATCTCCTTTAAAGTCGACTCAAGATGATCTCAGCAGAGGCTGTTGATGGTCAAAGGGCTTAAAGGGATAGTTCCCTTTAAAATTAATTTTTGGTATGTTTTAGCTTACCTCCACATTAGTTTCAATTTTGATATTTTTAGGTCAAACCGTTCGTGTCTGTCAGTCATATAATGGACGTCTATGGTCACCACCTCAAAGAGCATGCACAGAGAAGACCAAATTAAACGTGATTTAATGACTCATAAATGTAAGTACATATTGATGGCCTAAGACACGAAACGAGCAGTTTGTGTGAGAAAACAAACAGTATTTATATCGTTTTTACCTCGTTACCACAGCCTCGATCAAGTGATCTGAGGGCGCGGGCGCTTTGTGGCTGTGGTTACAAGAGGTGAAAACGATATAAATACTGTTTGTTTTCTCACACAAACCGCTCGTTTCGTGTCTTAGGCCATCAATGTGTACTTACATTTACGAGTCATTAAATCAAGTTTAATTTGGACTTCTCTGTGCATGCTCTTTGAGGTGGTGACCATAGACCTCCATTATATGACTGACAGACAAGAACGGTTTGACCCAGTGTTTCCCAACCCTGTTCCTGGCGGCACACCAACACTGCGTGTATTCTTTGTCTCCCTTATCAAACACACCTGATTTAACCCATCAGCTCATAATCAGGTGGGTTAATGAGCTGATGGGTTGAATCGGGTGTGTTTGATTAGGGAGACAAAGAAAACACGCAGTGTTGGTGTGCCGCCAGGAACAGGGTTGGGAAACACTGGTTTGACCTAAAAATATCAAAATTGAAACTACTGTGGAAACAAAGACACCAACATCTTGGATGCCCTTGAGGTAAGCTAAAACACACCAAAAATTAATTTCACAGTGAACTATCTCTTCAAATAGGCAATTGGTTTAAAAACAAAGCCACTCCAATTATTTATGAAGAGATTTGGAGTCAGATGTAGTTATTTATTCAAATATTGTAGTAATATATGCGAGATGGAAAATGAGTAGAAGTGATAACTTTACTAAAGAGTAATGGTGCTTTAAAAAAGCGAAACGGGTTTAACTACGCAAATGATTGTGATTCACACGGCAGTGATTTCACCAATCAGCAGTTTGACTGCACTGAACGTCCGCTGCTCACTGGTGCTGGATTACTACGGTACAATGTTAGCAAAGCGGTAACCGGCTGTCAGACAGCCTGAAAATCAGCAGAAAACACATTTAGGCTCGTCATATGAATGTGCTATATATGTCATGTTTAATTCTGCTCAGTTTACTCAAGGTTTAAATTTTGAGACTAACCTAAATTAGTTTAAATCTTTATTATAATTGCAGGAGCTTTTATTTTGTGGTATTGGTAGGGCCTGTTGCATTTTGATCATTTGTGTTTTGTACTATGTTTTATTTTCCCTTGTGAAGGCAGTGCACAGTTCTAACATTCTGCCTTGTTTGCAGTCTTGAGATTTGAATACTAATGTTATATCTCAATATCCTGACAACAGCAATTGTGTATCCAGTGAAATAAAATATCAGACTTACTTTTTTAAAGAATACATTGACAAAAAAAACAAGCAAACATGTAATTTACATTTAATAACCACAAACAGTTAATGAAGTCATTTACTAAGACAGTTCTTAATTGGAACTTTCAAATGAATGACTGAAAACTGGAACATTAGATTAATGTGGATCTGAGAAATGGTTGAGCAATGAGTGTAAATAATCAGATTTGACAAATCTGAAGCAGAAAGTTCCTTTTTATACCTGAAAAGTGATTGAAAGGAGTTTAAAAGTGTTATTTTATGGAAGCTTGTTTACGCCAGGAAATAAAATAACAAATTTTTCATTCCTGACTCAATTGTGAGATATAAACTCACATTTTTTACTTTCTCGCAATCGTATTCTCGTGATTCGGACTTTTTTTAATATCCTGCAATTCTGATATTATTTCTTATATCTAAACTCGCAATTCTGACTTTTTATTTCGAGTTGTTTCATAATTCAGATTTTTTTCGCTGAGTTTAAATCTTGCAATTCTGACTTTTCTCGCAAGCGAGTTAATATCTCGCAATTCTCTATTTTTTTACTCAGAATTGAGAGATTTGAGAGAACTCGCAATTGTACTGTGAGTTATGAAGTCCGAATTGCGAAATGTGAACTCAATTTTATTTCTTAGAATTGAGAAAGTCGGGAGTTCTGAGTTATGAAGTCCGAATTGCCATATGTAAACTCGCTATTCTGAAAAAAAGCCTGAGTTGTGATATAAACTTGCAATTGCACGTTATAAAGTCTTGCGAGATAAAAACTCGCAGTCCTGACTTTTTTTTTCTTCCAATTTCACTTTTTTGACTTTCTCACAATCGAATTCTCGCGATTCTGATTTTTTATTTCTCAGTAGAGTTGTTTCAGAATTCAGATTTTTTCGCAGTTTAAATCTTGCAATTCTGACTTTTCTCGCAATCAAATTTATATCTCGCAATTCTCTATTTTTTTAATCAGAATTGAGAGATTTGAGAGCACTCGCAATCGTACTGAAGTTATGAAGTCAGAATTGCGAGATTCAGACTTGCAATTTGCGAGTTATGAAGTCCGAATTGCAAGATATAAACTTGCTATTCTGAAAAAAAGCCTGAGTTGTGAGATATAAACTTGAAATTGCAAGTTACAAAGTCTTGCGCGATAAAAACTCTCAGTCCTGACTTTTTTTCTCACAATTGTGAAATATAAACTCGCATTTTTGACTTTCTCACAATCGAATTCTTGCGATTCTGACTTTTTATTTCGCAGTAGAGTTGTTTCAGAATTCCGATTTTTTTTTTTTTTTTTTTTTTTTTTTTGCAGTTTAAATCTTGCAACTCTGACTTTTCTCGCAATCGAGTTTATATCTCGCAATTCTCTATTTTTTTTTACTCCGAATTGAGAGATTTGAGAGAACTCGCAATTGTACTGTAAGTTATGAAGTTCGAATTGCGAAATAAAAACCCAATTTTATTTCTCAGAATTGAGAAAGTTGGAAGTTCCGAGTTATGAAGTCAGAATTGCGAGATTCAAACTTGCAATTGCGAGTTATGAAGTCCGAATTGCAAGATATAAACTCGCTATTCTGAAAAAAAAAGCCTGAATTGTGAGATATAAACTTGCATTTGCAAGTTATAAAGTCTTGTTGATTAAAAACTTGCAGTCCTGATTTTTTTTCCTCACAATTCAGATTTTATTTCTCAGAATTGAAGTTATAAACTCAAAAAAAGGTCAGAATTGTAAGATACAAACTTGTAATTGCAAGAAAATGTGAAATTTTTAGATAAAATGCCGCAATCACCTTTTTCATTTTTTTTTATTCTGTGGCGGAAATGAGCTTCCATATTATTCCATGGGAATAAATGAGACATTCGGGCATATCGATCACTTCCATCCATCCATTCATGGATAGATTATTTATATCCTCATAATCCATTGACAAATAATGTCATTTTTTTGTTGCAAGTACAATGTCACACCGCAGAAATGTAAAACGTTCAGTACAACATAGTGCCTCATACAAACCACTGTGCTCTGTAAATATCCATTTTCTTTGCATTATTTCTGAGGTTGTGATTACGCTCTGAAGCATGGAGTGGATTATTTGTATTTACCGTTTGGTAAAGGCTCACAAAACTGTTGCCCTCAAAAAGAAGGAAAACCAAAATGACACGCTGGTCACGCGAGTGGTCAAGGTGACGATCGTGTGTTGTAATTACCCATCAGTGTTGGTAATTCTCATGTTTCATTGTGACAAACTCAAAAGAAACCAATTGCGAACGTGTCCAGCACATTAACTTCTTACTGAGTCGTGTAGAATTGTTCATTCGTTTTTCTATCAACCCCGTGGAATCTGCGTACGTGTTGATTTGTTGTGCGTGTCAGTACTATGCTGAGTTTACCCTGCCATTTTGAACATAGACATCTAACATGTCTTATGTTATTATCTAAGTACAACCTCTTTTTTTAGTCAGTCCATGCATGGTTTGTGTATTGAATATGTTTTTAAAAAGGTTGTGATATTTGTTCGGAGTTGGGCAGTTTCTTTTTAAAACATTTGAACCCTGGTGTTTGTCTTGCACTTTATTTTTCTCAATGGAAAGCACACAGGGGGAGAAAAAGAGGAAATGCAGCACCTTGTACATTGTTTGTTTTGTACTTATAAAGTCCTCTTTTCGAAAAGTTTTTCTTTTTTTGTATTTCATGTTTTTTCATGTTAAAAGTGTACAATTGGACATCTTCCATATAAAACAATGAAGTGAAATTATCTCTGACTGTGAGCACATTTTCATAAATCAGCACTAATAAACAATATGTATGATGTGTTTCTTTATATCAAGTGTTTGTGAACTGCTTCACCCATGTTCACTGCATTTATGTTTTAATGATACACAATAATATATATTATAAAGGCATTTAAATCTAACTCATATTTTCCCAATAGTTCTAATATCTCATTCCTAACCCTTTCAGGCTAAATACAATACATTAAGGCATTATTATAGATTTTATATAATCGTTACATAATTTAAAAATGTAATACACAAATGTAGCTACATACACTACCACCTAAAAGTTTTGTTTTGATCAAAAATACTATAGAAATATGAAAGTAATATTGTGAAATAATACAATTTAAAATAATTCCTAGTTTAAAACATCTTACAAAGTAAATTATTCGCCACCAGATAGTCCTGGAAAACACATTCAATCACTCGCAAACCGATCTTTCTGTAGATGCCAACATGAAATGGATTTCTCATTACATTTAACTTCCTTAAAATGACATTTCTGAGTTCAAATGAATAAGCAGTGGGAAATAACCTAAGGCTGAACTAGGTCTAAAAAAGGTTTTTGATGAAAACATTCCAGGATTTTCTCCATATAATGGACTTCAATGGGAACCAAACGGTTCAAGGTCCAAATGAAAGTTTCAGTGCAGCTTCAAAGGGCTTTAAACGACACCAGACGATGAATAATGTCTTATCAAGGACCCTTCGAGTCATGACTCAGGAGAGTCACGAACGCTCTTCACAGAAGAGAGCAAGGCGAGCATTTTGTGCTTCTAAAACTTAAACTTTGTTATTTATTTTTTAAATGGCCGATCGTTTCGCTAGATAAGACCCTTAATCATCGTCTGGTGTCGTTTGAAGTCCTTTGAAGCTGCACTGACACTCTCATTTGGACCTTGAACCATTTGGTTCCCATTGAAGTCCATTATATGGAGAAAATCCTGGAATGTTTTCATCAAAAACCTTCATTTCTTTTCGACTGAAGAAAGAAAGACATGGACATCTTGGATGACATGGGGGTGAGTAAATTATCAGCAAAACTACTCCTTTTAGAAATATTTGATCATGTGACTCCTTTGAACAGATGTTCAAAGAAGCAGATCTTGAATCATGCTGGAGAATGGATACGATGATATTAAAAAAACAATGCAAAAATAAAAGCATTTTTTCAA
Source organism: Pimephales promelas (assembly GCF_016745375.1). The sequence goes on along the minus strand of NW_024121211.1, from coordinate 7,939,861 downwards.
GTGGTCTTGGACTTTATACACGGCCCACGTGTTCACAGTAACACCAAACAGTGTGTGTGTGTGCAAAATGATGACTCTGCACCAAAAATGCTGCACTACGTTGCTTTGTGTAAAACAAGTAGCCAAGCACAAGTTATGACTCTTCATAAATCAATGGCCACACATTTCCTGTTAACACAGAAGTGGCTTTTATTAGCTCAGCTTACAGAATATTTGGAGCTCCACGGTGTGCTGAGCGAATCAAAGCACAGAGTACGGCGTATTTAATGTACTGTACATCACTTTAGATGAAACTATGTACAGATCAACTTGAGACAGTAGCATTTCAGTGTAATATTAAATTCTTATAACAATACCTGATTATTTACCAATACAGTCTTCAAGGGCATAGTTAGGCGCTCCATACTAGCACTCAAACAGATACTTCATTAGTGCTTAGAAACAGATGCTACCTTTATTTGGTCCTGTAGACAATGATGAGCAACAGTTCCAACCATGAGGATTAAGGAAAGGCAAAAACGAGGGGGACAACCGTACTGTAAAGGCAGGCTTGGTGTCGGGACGACAGGTCAGATAAGAGTGAAGTCCCTTGTTTCAGTAGTGGTAAAGAAGAACATGTTAACTGAAGCTCAAGTGGCTTTAGAGAGTCTGCTTATGGTGGTGGTGAGTGGACTCGGACTTAAAGAATACAACAATCAGAGTCTTCCTTCTTTTCCCGGCGCCTCTGTCCTCCCTGCTGCGATGCGGCTTGACCTCTCATCTGTGGGGAGATGAAAAAAAGGACACAATTACTCGAGAGGTCAGTTTCAGTGAGTCTACTAACACCAAAAACACTGTAGTCGTGTAAATGAGCAGCCACTAAATTAATAACTAATGAGTTTTACAACAAAAATGAATCAATCAAAAGCAAGACAACGACTTTCTTCTAGATCTGCTGTACAACCAAAACAATCTTTGTGGCATTATGTCTGCTCTGAAACAATCTGTATTGTGAAAAGTGCTATATAAATGAAGGTGACTTGACACGACACTACTGAGGAAACCAGTAACTGAGCTGGGAGATGTTTATGAAGGGTATTTAACAACTGTTTGGTTTTAAAGGAATAATTCATCCAAAAGGGATTTTTTGTTTATTTTCACAATGACAATTCATAGAAAATTCCAATATCGGAAGTCATACAAGTTTGGAATGACAAGAGGGAATGAATTTTCATATTTGGGGTCAAGAAGATTTCACAAAAAAAATATATATATTTTTTCGGAAAGAATATGTACGTTTACTCAGCAAGGATGTATTAAATTGATATCAAAAGTGACATATTTTGTAACATAATAAATGTCTTTACTGGAACTTTTGATCAATTGAATTTATCCTTGCTGAGTATAAGTATTTTTTTAGGATTCTTTGATGAATAGAAAGTAAAGGAAAAAAGAAAGTAAAAAAAAATGTTTTGTAACATTTAAATGCCGTTGTAACAAATCGTAACAAATAAATGCTGTTTTCTGAACTTTCTATTCATCAAAACATCCGAGGGAAAAAAGTATAATGTTTCCGCAAAAATATAAGGCAGTAAAACCGTTTCAACATTGATTATAATATTATATGTTTTTTGAGCAGCAAATCAGCATATTAGAATGTTTCTGAAGGATCATGTGACACTGAAGACTGGAGATATTATTAAAAGGTTGTGTATTTCTCTGGGGTTTGAATCTGATATTCATATAACACAAGAAGAACAAATTTGTCTAAGTCATGAATCTATTCTTATGTAAATTCATTCATTTACACAGTGGTTTATAGATGATGATTCACACATGATGATCATTCATTCTGCTAGTGTTTCATGAATAAGGCCCATTTACTCTCAAGGAAAAGTGTGATGCGCAGGTTTCCTCCTCAGGGAAAGCAGTACCTGTCCTGCTGTGGGCGGCTGCTGTTGTGTTTGTGGCTGCTGATACTCCTCCTGCTGCAGTTGTCTGGCCAGCTCAAGATCACTCAAGGGTCCCGGAGCTTCACCCTGCTCCTGCTGCAAGGACATCGCCACCAGATAGTCCTGGAAAACACATTCAATCACTCGCAAACCGATCTTTCTGTAGATGCCAACATGAAATGTCTTTCTCATTACATTTAACTTCCTTAAAATGACATTTCTGAGTTCAAATGAATAAGCAGTGGGAAATAACCTAAGGCTGAACTAGGTTTATATTGCATCGGAATGTGACTGGATTGTGAGGAGGTGCAACATTTTCAAAATGTAATATTAAACTTACATTGTGCCAAAAAAGAAAAGAAAAATCCTTTACCACCTGGTCGATCTGCATTTGCTGCTGTTGCACGGAGGGCTGGCTGGCTGCTGTGGGTTTCTGGGATGGGTGACACAATCTGAAGTCCGAGTCACAGAAATTCCCATCCCCCTCCACATTATGGAGACTCTCCCACACCACGCTCTCCTCCTGCAGGAAACCCTGATCTGTGACCAGCAGGTAAAGGTGACCCTGCAGATTCACACATTGAACATAATGATAATAGCTGAAACAAAGCCATTCAAATATTTAAATGCATTTCCATAAGGTTCAAGTACCATCATTATCATCCAACTTGAAATGTGTTGCTTTTTCAGCTTGTATTTTGACATTTCAACAGTTATTAACATCATATGTTTTTTGTGTGTGGGTGTTTCTAATACAACGGCTAAGGGAGAGACAGCAAATTTGAAATCGTTCTCTCTTAATCAATCTCTGAATATTATTTCCTGTTTTGGAAAGGATTTTTTCTTTTAGATATTAGAACAAACAGGAACACAAAAATTATATTTGTTCTAGTTTTAGTTCACCACTCTAGAAGTTTACCCAACTATGACAACTTCCACTTCTATGAACACCAGAAATGGTGACTTTAATTGTGATTTTACTTGTTTTAGAAGTCTACAAAGCAAAATATCTGCATTATAGAGCCTCTTTCTGCTTAAAATCTGAGCAAAATGCCATTCCAGTTCATGTATGTTTTTTATACGGGGTAAAAATATGAATAAATAAATTCTTCTGTGCTATTTTTGCTATATAAATCTGCCCTCAAATCTTTTCCTTTTTTTTGGTGGTGGGTTTAAAGCGGCTTGACGACACTGGGGTTTTTATAATCAGCTTAGCGGCCATGAAGAGTGTTGGAAGGTGTGGGAAGGCTGGTAAACACCTTGTGTTTTATCATAGTGCTGAAGTGGTTGTTCCTGAAAAACACAGACAGCTCGCCCTCCTTGGCGGTGGTGTTGAGCTCACACAGGCCGTGATACGACAGCTGGGTTGCTGTGGACTCCAAAAACTGCTCTGCTATCAAACCTGTCGACAAACCAGAGATTAAGACTTACTATCAGCCATTAATACAATGCAGAATAGTTCACACACCTCTGATACACATGATCTGAACCATTAGTGTATATACCAAAAGGGGTCCTATTATGCTCATTTACAGGTTAATCATTATTGTTAATGTGATCTACTAGAACACGTTTACATCATTAATTAAAAACAAAAACATTATGTGCCCTATCATACAACCTATGTAGCACCAGGCGTATCTTGCGTGACATTGTTTAAATAGCAAATGCATTTGCACCCATTTGTGCGCACATGGGCATGCTGGTTTGAGAACAATAGACCATGCAATTTTTTTTGTTATTTAAAGGGCGCATTAGTAATATGCACCTATAGGTGGGTGCACAACACGCGTACACTGCTTATTACACACACAAACGTGGCAAATATTAAAAATGAAAAGGATTACAACGCAAAAGATTATTATTGTGTACATAAAGATATGGTGGAATCTGGCTTGTCCCGTAGATGGTCTGCTTGCGCGCTTTAACCTCACGCACGAGCGAGTTTCCTCTCTGGAGAAGTGTTCAGTCTCTCAGCTTTGCTAATTCTGCCATGTAAATAGCAATCCGCCACGGCGCGAGCACAACTGGCTTTTATTGAAATGGAAATGAGACTCTGATTGGTTGATTGCACGTTATGCCCAAAACACACCCATTACTCATTAAGAGAATATGGCCAACCATTTAAGACCATGCGCCGGGTGCGCCGACCATTTGTCCCGTCGTTAAACAAGCAAAAGGGGATTCAGACACGCCCTAACTGCAATTGCGATGTGCGCGTTAGACCATGCGTTTACATCATTAAAATAGGGCCCTTAGGCCCTGTTTACACGAGAACGCTCACGGGTGAAAACGTAAAAATATTTTACTGGATGTGCCTTTCGTTTACACGGCGACGGCGTTTTTGGCGCTTAAAAACGCACAAAAGTGAAACCACCCGCCAGAGTGGAAATATTAAAAACGCTCCACTGCCGCGTTCCTGTGTAAACGGTAAAAACGCAAAAGTCTGCTTTACAGTGAAGGTTGTACGCAGGCGTGCGGACTTGGTGTTGTTGTGTGGCAGTACTCCACATTGCCACCTAGCTGCCTGGAGTGCATATTACATAGAATTTCACACACTTTTGCGTCACCATATGCACACGGATTTCCCACCCAAAACGCTCGTCTAAACGAAGAATAAAAAGTGATAACGCAACCCCACTTTTGCGTTTTCTCTTCAGAATCGTTTCCGTGTAAACATAGCCTAAATCTCTTAGAATTGATATTGTTGCAGCACCTGATATTGTTTTTAACCCTCTGTCTGAATGCTTAGCTTTAGCTTCAGTTTCTTTAAAAACCACCTTCCGAAAAGCACTGCTGTCTGCTCTGATTGGTCAGCTGGCCCCAGTCTGTTTTGATTGGTGTTCTGCTTAGAGAGCGTTTCTATTCCACACCCAGCGAGTATCATCAGCATAAGGTGCTGTAAACCTTAAAGGGTTAGTTCACCCAAAAATGAAAATTCTGTCAGTATTTACTCACCCTCATGTTGTTCCAACCCCATAAGACCTTCGTTCATCTTCAGAACACAAATGAAGATATTTAAGATATTAAGATCGCTCCTGCATACTAGTCCATAGGCTTCTTGAGGGACTGACTCTTGCTGGCATCGAAAAGTCTTTAAAGGACATCGTTAAAATAGTCCAAGTGACTACAGTGACTCAATTTTAACTTTATCAAACGACGAGAATACTTTTGTGCGCAAAAACAAACAAAAATAATGACTTTATTTCAACTATTCACTTCCTTCTCCATGAGCCTGTAGTCAGTTAACGTAGTGTGATAGCGTAGAGCTACGTCATGTGACATACAATAACAGAAGCTTACGCTATTAAACTAGTAACCTGACTCACGCAGAGGGACAAATAAACGAATAGTTGAAATAAAGTCGTTATTTTTGTTGTTTTTTTGCGCACAAAAGTGTTCTCGTCGTTTGATACACTTAAGATTACTGTAGTCACTTGGACTATTTTAACGATGTTTTTAATGACTTTTCGAGGACAGCAAGAGTCATTCCCTCAAGAAGCCTATGGACTAGTATGCAGGAGTGATCTTAATATCTTAATTTGTGTTGTGAAGATGAACAAAGGTCTTACGGGGTTGAAACAACATGAGGGTGAGTAAATACTGACAGAATTTTCATTTTTGGGTGAACTAACCCTTTAATGTAACTATGCTAACTAAGGTTTGAGCCCGAGTCCAATAATGACACTCAAGAAGAACAAGCTGATCAAACATATATTTGTAGAAATAACATTTAACGTACCTTCACTGACTTGACTGCTATCCGTCGAGTGCTTGAAGTCTATGATCTTCTCCACCAGTTGGTTGTAGCTGAGTTTTCCAACTGCAGACACCACCTCAGGACTCTGAAGAACAATGTAATACTTGCAGTGTCGTTTGAACGTATAGAATCCACACATTATTACATTGTTTTGCTGACGTACCTGCGGGTCGACGAGCCAGCCGTGGTAGAGCGGAATGTCGAGCAGATCAAAGACGATGCACTCAGGTGTGTACTCAAAGTCAGACACACCTGTGAAACGCACGTTAACGTCGAGGCCTGTGGACAACTTTGGCAGCACAGCCATCGCGTCGCTCATGTTCTGTGAAGGGAATGAGACACAAAAAACATGACGTCATTTCAGAGGAATTTATCACGGTCATGTTACTGATTTTAGTGTGTGTTATTGAGATTTTTTAGGTCAAGCGGAAAATGGTATGAGCGATATTTGCCACACAAAATGCTGATTCAACTTAGCTAACCTATTGCGTTGAAAGCATGTGAAAAAACAATATGTAGTTGTATTCTTCTATTCAATCCATCTAATTTCCAATCACAGGAAAGGAATCCCATTGACAAAAGGAAGCTTTCATATAAGCACAAACAGACGCTGTAATTGTTGAAATTGTTAATGAAGGGATCACACAAGCCTTCATTCATAGACTGAAGGCCTCGTTCACAATATCTGCTTATAAATGTGTTTCGGTTCTGAGGTTTCCAGCACAGCCTGTCTGCTTAACATGTTAATTCAATTCATTAGACACGCGTTGAAGATCTGTGCAGAGCAGAGCCGGTTTCACTTGTTATTCCACCACACACTATGATTTACCTGCTGGAAATTGAGCTCCATGCCCTCCGCTGTCTCTCGCGGTTTGATGGACAGCACACACTCACCTGGAACGAGAACAGAATCAGATTTTTAAAAAACACTTCGGCTTTCTGTCAAAGGTTGTTTGAGAAGCGTCACCTTTTCATGTCAATGGTGTTTGTATTGTTAGTGAAAGCACTTCTGGTTTATCTCCCCATCACTCAACAACATCCTCATCACATGTTGATCTTTTCAGCTATAACATGATCAAAGATGATATACAGTGGCTCCAAAAATTATTTGGACACTTTAGCCACACTTAAAACGTCTGAATGCCATTGTATTATATGTGCATAAATATATAAAATTATATTGAAACCAGTTGGTTAATAGGATTTTTAAAAAAAATGGAGCAGAAAAGTTAGTTAGAGATTATTTAGTTGCAAATTGTCATTGCAACAATGACATTCATGCATGTGACTTAAAAGTGCAAACGTTTCCAAATACTTTTAGCGACACTGTCAAAGAAAACCTCCACCCATAGGTGATCATTAGAGTGGCAAGTAAAGTGCCCCTATTATGCTTTTTGAATATTACCTTATCATGCAGTGTGTAATATGGCGGTTTGTGAATGTAAAAGGTCAGCAAAGTTTTAAAAATTACAGTGCATGAAAAAGTCATGGCCTCCTAAAAGAAAGAATTGATTCTGAACTCCTGAAACGAGTCATCAGCAATTCCAGTCTCTCTTCCGTAACATATGTCCGTAACAATGTAACAAATTTGCATAAAGTGAACGTCTACATTGATCCTCGAACACTGTAGGTTCATTTTGTTGTCCAGAAGACGCTGCAAATCCACCTGTTTGACCGATGGTTGACCGTATCAACGTTAACCGGTCAAAGTTGTCGGTACTCGGTTAAAAATCTCAAAATTAGGCTATTATAGACAGTGGACTAAACGCTACTACAGATAGCCATCTCATTCCAAGATATTTTTGTGTAAAGTGAACAAATCCCTCAAACTCAAATTTTCCTAACTCGCCTGTTTGTACTCAATAAACCAATAAAAACATTTGGTGCGAGGTCACAGCATTTGGGTTCGGGCGCTCACAAGGTCTCCAAAAAGTGAAGGCTACAGGCTAAAATACTCGAAGTTAGAGCCAGGGCATGGAGGATTGCAGGATGAAGCGTGCAAAGAAAAGTAGTGTGTGGGACCATTTCACCAAAAAGAATGACACAGATGTAAGTTGCAACTTGTGTGATACAGTGCTTAACCCTCAGGTGCTCTTCGGTCATTTCTGACCGAAAAATTTTCTGTTTGGAAATTTTAAAAATCACAGCTTCTTCGGAATGTTACGAAACTTGGTGACTTTTATGGCATTATGTATGTGAATACAAAAAAGAATTGAGGTCATGATCCGAGCATGCTAAGTGGTCGTAAAAAAATAATCACACTTGTGGTCTTCGGTCAAAAATGACCGACCCATAGGAAATGAATGGGAAATTGACAAAAAAAAAAAAAAAATCCTCTGAATTTTTGTACCTGCAATCTACAAATCGTCCACAATTCTAAAAAAAAAAGTACACCGCAGGAAAGGGGCGACACTCTACAATATCTACAGTGCAAAACAGACACATTTTTATTTATTTATTTATTTTTAAATTTTTTGGAATAAAAAATCGTTTTTGAGATTGTTTCAACTATATATTCAAATCCACCAAAAAAAAAATAAAAAAAATGTGTTCATAAACATCTGGGGAATTCACATGCTTCTCCATAGAGAGCTGTACATGCCATCTAGTGGTTACACCATGATTCTACGCTTTTTCTCTATTCTGTAACCAGATGGTGCTAATTTTCCTCAAAAGATATTTTTTTCTGAAGGCCTAGACTCTATATTAAACTAAACTACTGCATTAATAATTTTTTGAAAAAAATAATATATATAGAAAAATATATATATTTTTCCATGGCAAAAATAGACCATAGATATTGCATAAATTTTAATCAATTCAATCAAATTGTCTCAAAATACTAAATTACAAAGAATAAATATTATAGAACAAAAATAAATTGCATTGGTTTTACTGGGATAAAGGAAATTTAATTTGTAGGTGTCCGGTCACTTTTGACCGGGAAGATAACAAGTGTGACTCCGAAACGAAGAGCACTTGAGGGTTAAATACCGTAGTAGCACATCATCTATGTTGCATCACCAGAAAACGCGATACCCGCAAGCCTCTTCGGGTGAGAAAGGTAGCCAAAGCCAACCTATCGTGTCATGCTAGATGGTAGGAAATGTGACAAACGGCGCTCAGAGACTATTATAGTGTGTGTGTGTGTGTGTGAGAGGGAGGCAGAGAGATGCGACAGTTGTGAAATTGGAGGCGTGGAAATGGCTGTTATTTCTAATAGAGTAGCTTATTTTAAACTAATTGGTTAACCGGTTTCAACCAGGTAATGAGGCTCGGTGGTCGGTCAAGAAAATGTTTAGTTTTCGCCATCCTTACTTTGCACTTCAAAAGTTCCATTGCGTCGCACTATTGGCATTGCTTGTGGCAGAAGTTGAAAAAATTTTCCACTTTTGAAGCACCAACACAGGCGTCAGCCAATCAGATCGCCTTTATGCAAATACCCTAGCGTGTTGCATTCCAAGCTGGAAGTAATGTGATGTAATGGCTGTTGTCACGGTGACGGTCGAGACAGCACCAAGCTTCAGACAGGCCAATGCAGTGTTTTGGTAATGGCTGTTTCGTACCGATACGCGGTTTAAGCAACAGACCAATCACAACAGACTGGGCCATCTGACCAATTAGAGCAGAGTAGGCACACGGAAAGAAGGGGTTTAGAGAGACTGAATCTTAAAACTAGCCGTTTTCAGACTCTTTGAGAAATGAGGTGATGTGCAATGTATATTATAAGAAAACCTATTGTAGGAGACCTCCTAAACACCATTAGAATAGCATAGCAGGGGCACTTTAAACATCTGGACTAGTAACCACTCACTGAGGGGTCAAAAGTATTACCTTTGTGTCCTTGAGTAAGGCACTTAACCTAAAAGCATCAGCTAAATTACTACTTACACCAAGGGCAGAGACTTAATGGTCTAATCCATGATTGGGGTGCCATTAGTGGTACTGAAACACAAATGTATTCACACAGTAACCACACCCCCTTCTTCTCAAGTCACACTAGCCATCTGTTTTCAACCATAAAGTTAGTTATGGCACACCACTAAGGCTCCTTAACGTATTACACTCCATTAACAGGAAAGATGTGCGGTGACTCAACACTTTGTGTTTTAATGTAATTTGATGTAACATATAGAGACCAAAACATCATACCAAGGTGAGCCATCAGCTCTTCTGTGGTGACCACTTCCGTCTGAGCCGGGAACTTCACCTAAAGAATAAACAGACAATTCAAATCATGTTTTTTTTTTTACATGCATATAATCTAAACTACATGCACATGAAACTTCTGCTTTTAGCAATTTTTTCTTTCCAAAATTTCACAACAGGCTTTTCCCCCCTCAATGTGTTATTAGTGTTATAGTGTAAGCTAAAATCATGTTTATACAGTAACACAGAAACAGATAAGGAGAGTTAAACCTATTACAAGGCCAAAAAAAAGTTTTGTAGTTCAGCTAAAAATTGGTTTGGATTGAACTGCATTTTATGATATTATAGGGTTGGTATGTTTGTTTTTTTAAGTACAGTAAGTTATGCTCACAAACAAAGGCTGCATTTATTTGATCAAAAATACAGTAAAAACTGTAATATTTCCATATGATCCTTCAAAAATCATTGTCATAGGCGGATTTGGTGCTTAAGGAACATTTTTTCTTATTATCAATGTTGAAAACATTTGTGCTGCTTAATATTTTTGTGGAAACCATGATACATTTTTATCAGAATTCTTTGATGAATATAAAGTAAAAAAACAGCATTTGTTTGAAACAGAAAACTACTAAGTTACGATGTAACATTATACTATATATGTTACTGTCACTTTTAATTAATTAAATGCATCTTTGCTGAATAAAAGTATGTGTATATATATATATATATATATATATATATATATATATATATATATATACACACACACACACACATGGCGCAATTAATCGATATGACTGCCCTAAAATATATATATATATAATTATATTATAATTAGGGCAGTCAAATCGATTAATTGCATCTTACATAAATGTTTGTGTTTATATAATATATGTGTGTAGTATAAATATATATACATTATATAAACAAACTACATGTTAGATATGATTATTCGTAAACAATTGATTTGACAGCCCTATATATATATATATATATATGCATGTATGGGTGTGTGTAAAAACCTTTATATTTATATATTATATATTATTTTTATATTTTATTAAATATAATAATAGTCATAGATTTTACTCACTGCAACTAAAATGGTAACAAAAAAGTTTGACTGCCAAGGTTTTTTCACAGAAAACTTATTGTTCATTGTATGACTTAAAATTTGAGGCACCTTTCATATCAGTAACATAAATCTTGCATGACAAGTTACATGCTGAAATGTAATACATAGTTGTAGTAAAAGTGATGCTTGCCTTTGCAAATATCACACACATTGTATTTGTTTAGCACCATGATGTGATTGTACAATAAGCAGTTAATGCAGAATGGCTAACCTTCCATCGCAACAACAGGATGTTCATGATGGCAATCAGGGGGCAGGGTCCGTTCTCGCTCTGCGTGATGATGGCCGTCTTCTTCTCTTTCCAGGTAATCCACTTGACAAAATAATACGCTGGCATCCCAGGCTCTGAAGCCCTAGCAGCCCCCGCACCGACCCCTTCGTTCCCCTGAGAGGGGACTTGGTTTCCATCCTGAGCAGATTTGGGTGAAATCAAAGATCCATCAGGAGGAATCCCATTAGTCTCCTCGGAGAACTCCAGGCTAGCCACTGAGAAAGTGGGCGTCACTTCTGACTGGCTGGGCGTGCAGGATTGGCTATTGATGATCTCGGATTCATCGGTTTTGTCTTGGTTTTTACTGGTCACAGAGGTCGATTGAGCCGCATTAGCATCATCTTCAAGAGAAGTTGAGGTTGTAGGAGGACCTTTGCATGGTGTGAGGTCATCTTTCATACTCCCAGAGGATTGCTCAAGGGTGGTAACACCCTCTTTTTGGCTGATTTTCTTATCCTGTGGTCTACCAGGGTCAAAGTCCTCATTTTTGGTTGTATTTAATTGTTGTCCCTCAGAAATGCCTATAATCTCACCATCAACGGTGTCTGGGCAAGAATCTGCCATGACCTGACAGCAGAGATTGTGTGCTTCCAATACACAGAGGTAATCGAACTTTTGTTGAAACAGCACGTTTAAAAAAAAAAAAAAAAGTTCAGTTCTAATAAATAAAAAAATCTGGCAGTGACTTTGTTTTTTTTCCCCCCACAATTGTATTTTTGCTTACTTCATATTCCTGAGTTTTAGCTCTTGAGGGATTTCTGAAGCTGATTCCTGATTTCTACCTGTGGCAGTCTCTTAAAAACAATCACTTGCGTCAAAAAGCCAGAAATTTTATATCAATTCCTACTGAAGTGAAAAACTTGGTACGTCCTTGCTTTCATGCCCAAAACTGTTTGAGAGGCAGTTTTTCAGCACACCTCTGCTTAGTAGTGTTGTTTTAGAGTTGCCTAATTCTGGGAACAGCTGAGTCACAGGGAGGCTTTCTGTGAAGCACACAAAGCATATCATCAGCATTTACTATACATGTACAAACCAAAATGCATTACTTTTATTCTGAAGTAGACTATATGAGCCTCAAAGTTACAATAGTTTGTTTGGAAAAACTATTTCATGTGATTGTGACATCCTAGAAGACCAATTGTATAAGTTTTTTTTAATTTACCTGATCACTGAAGGGTGAAGATCTGGAGGTTAAGAAGGGTTTCTGAGCTCAGATTTTGAATTTCACAAACTCTGAAATAAACAGGAAGAAGATTTAGACAATATATCCATACTAAACTAAAACGTGCACTGAACGTTGGCTGTCATTTTAAACAATATAACTCACATTGCCAATGAGGTTTTAACCAAGTGAACTGACAACACAAGATTGTGTCTTACCAAAACAATAAGGTAGAGTTTTGCCAATCTATTAATACATAAGCAATTCCTACTCAGTACAGTATTTGAGGTGTTTATTAGTTCATACTAAGTAACAATCTTGATAAGAGTAACAGACAGCAGTTCTCCCTGAATTACTTACAACGGCGGCAGCAACTTACCATAGCGACCTTTCTGCACGTCTTTAGGTGTTTAAAAACGTTATTCTTTGCCCCTAATCCATACAATGTAAAACACAATAAAGTAGTGAAGGTGTCTGGCTAAATTGTACAGATTTTGCTGTGTAGCTAGCTACTAGTCCGACTGATACATGCGCACGTCACTCTCTCTGTTTCTCTCTCTCTCTCCCCCCCTCCTTCTCTCTCTGGCCACTCTTTCCGTAATCTTGTTTTTGCCAGTCTCACTTCCGGTGCCTGTGTTTGTAAACAATGGCGTCATGTCGGAAGCTAATAACTTATAACTATTTATTACACAGTACTATTTTCTCGATATTGACAAAGTGTTTTGTTAGCTTACGATGGTAGGAATTCTGCTGTAAAATTCGTTTTGATATTTTGATTCAAATTATTATCAGGTGTCTAGTGGCATCTGGTGGTTGGAGGATGGAAATGCAGGTCCAAGTTCCACTGAGGATTTGAATATATAATATAATATAATATAATATAATATAATATAATATAATATAATATAATATAATATAATATAATATAATATAATATAATATAATATAATATAATATAATATAATATAATATAGAATAAAAAGTTCTGTCATCATATAGTCACCCTGATTTTTCAAAAACAATACTTTTCTTCTTTAGTCTCAGTCCCAATTCACATTCATTCAGACAAAATGATGCAGTGAAATTGCCTATCTCATTTTTTGTTCCACATAAAAAGAATGGCATACAAGTTTTGAGGATGAATATAATGAGAGAATGTTCTTTCTTTCTTATTATAGAAGCAACATTAGTATACAAATCCAAAAGAGTCCAAATCCTGGTCTGGCGTACAGTTATAGACAGATGATGATGATATATTTTCAAATAACTGTCTCTACAATGTATTTAATTAATCCTGTAAAACACATCAATCATTACACTTTATTATAAAACATTTTAGAGTGCAGCGAAGTTATATAACTGTCATTTTAATTATAATATATGACATTATATTATGTTGTATTATATTATAGTCTACTGACTGCTGTACAAAAATGCATTTTTAGTGACTGTTTAACTTCACCTGACTAAAGTTTTTGTATAACTGGGAATTAGCTGAACTCATTGAGCTCACAAAAGTAAATCATTTCATTTTTTCTTGTGTGCTTGATTTTTTTCTGAAACTTGTATTTTTTCATATCCTGGCATTAAAGGTCATTTTGACCAAATGAAGCAAGTGCAAGTGTAAATGTTCAAACTTCGTTACATTATCAAATATAATAAAGTAGCCTATTTAATATCCTATCTCATAAAATATAATGATATTGAATAATTGTATGATTTGTATTAGGCTCAAGAGCGTTCTTTATATTCCTGTAAATCTCTGACATCCTTAAAAGAATAGACTAAACGCATCTTTATTTGCATGAATCATATTTACAGTCTCATCTGTGTATATTAACTAATTCAAATAAATATTCAAAGTTCTGCTGCTTTAAAGAGCAATAAGTACAATTTAGTCCACTGAAAATACCAATAAACTTCCATTTTTGCTCGCAGGGCGTCAAGTTCAGTCAGTGGAAAGATCTAGAGAAGGGTCAATCGACCTGATGGACGCTGGAATCAGCCAATCAACCAGCAGCACTTACATCTCACAATAGACGGCTGCACTTTAAGAACAGAAGAATGGGTCGTTAGGAAATGCAAATGGGAAGCACAAATTGTACAGATAACACAAAAGTAGTAACATACACCATAAATGCAGTTACTAATTTTCTCTATTTCAATAGCACAAGCAATTTGACACGCCCACTCGACGCTAATTATGCACCTGTCACTGGTCCCTCAATCGCCCACAGAAGGTGGGCGGGACTAGTGCAAATCTCTACTAGTGATGTTGGGTGCGGTTGGTTCAAGCTGAGCAGCCGGCTAGAAGATTGAGCTCAAACAGCATCGTCTGTTCTTCTTCAAACCTGAATTACGACAAAACAGCTTGTAATTCCAAGAGAAAGAACCCGACCACATACTTGAGGTATGTTTTATAAAATTATCCTTTTGTTGAGCAATATTTCTGTTTTAGTCCAGTTTAGTTAAATTGGTGTTTCAACAAATAGACATGATGTAACAAAATTGACATGACCTTATTTGTTAGTTGAAAATAAGATAATATAACGTATTTTACTGGTAAATGTTTATGCTTCAGGCCTATGTAAGTTTTTTTTGCTGGTAATCCATTCTTACCATATTGAAGCATCTCTAAAATGCTTTGTCACGAGATGCGCCATCACTATTTTGGGAGCTGCGCGAGCCTGCCTTTTAATAGATGTTCTTGTGAGATGTTGCAATATTCATGCAGGGTATCCATGATAGTCATGACAGGACCTCATCCCCTGCTTCTCTCTGAATACTGGGCGTATACCGCCTCTGCATTGTGTGACCACAGCTAAATCACCCCACGACGCGCGACATGACATATGAACGTTACGTGTTGTTTAATTAAGTGGAACCGCTTCATTAGAATCATTGTCATTTTTAGATTTGACACGTTTTTAAATTGCAGCTCCCGAAGGATGTCTTTTCTTTGTAACAAGATAATGCCTCTTTGTTCTTATTCCTGTAAGGACTTCAATCTTGCATCTAATTAGAATATATTAATATCATTAGATGACTGAAGTGCAAATACTGTATTGCTTATTCTGTTTTTAAAATAAATTATAATAAACAAACGTTTTTTTATTAATGATTTGCACATGTACATTGCTTACATTTCAGTATCACAGCTCACAAATAATATTTTACTCATAATAATAGTAATTATGATTATTTATTTTTAATTAAATTATAGTACAATTATATCATAATTGATGTATAAGTTTACAAAAATATAAAAATAATAATATTTTAGCCTTTGACCTGAATATGAAAGTTGTTTCACAGATGTAAATTGCTCAGGTTTCCCTGAAAATAGCAGGTATCTGAAAATAGCTCATGGGGAAAGTCAGGAGCTCACTAAGGGAAAATGTAAACAGGTTTTTAAACCGCAAGCAACGCAGTGTATCCTGTGAAATGAGTTAGTTAAAATATTGTCATCATTATTTAATTGCAACATTGCATTTAAATGAATGACCAAAATGCACACACACAAAAAAACTGTTTTTAGTTTAAACGGCGTAATCTCTCTTTTGTTTTTCATGTATAGATCGAAATGTTAGACACAACCACCAGCCAGTTCAACTCCTTCATGTTTTGGAGGGAACCCATCCCATCCCTGGACCTGTCAGAGCTGGAAGACCTTGGGATTTCTATGTCCAAGTCCAAGGAAACAAAGTCGAGCAAGGGCAGGAGGGAGGAAGAAGACTCGGAGTTGTTGAAGTACTCCACCTTCAACTTCTGGAAAGAGCCCATTGCTTGTATTGATACCTTGGATTTTAACCTGCTGTTATAAGACACTGTAATGCAATTATCAGTTCCCGATCAAATCTGTGTTTTATGCCACTGTGGCTGCACAAATTCTCTACTCTGATCTGATATTGATGAAATGATTGACTCATGTATTATTACGTCAGTAAAACTGTGATAACTGTGCTAAAACTATCAAGGCATTACTGAATATGGATGTTATTTACACTATTTAGTACTTTACTGCCCTGTAAACTCTACATAACTGCTCAATTTGTTGTGCATATGAAATAAGATTAGGATTTTCAGATCCTAAATCTGGCAATTCATTTCATGTTAAAGGTAAGGGGATTCAGAACAAATGGTAAATCTAAAACTGTAAAATATTGCTGACTGCCAAATTATTTGTAATATTAATGCATACAGTGACTTTAATAGCTTAAACTAAAATTTAATTTGAAGGTGTTTTTGTATTGAAAAGATGTCCATGTTTAAATGCACACCTAATAATGCTTTTCACTGTTCCCCCCCTACCATGTTTGATGACAAATGCCAGATGCCAATTAAAGTGAGCTTGCTGCTAAATGAATAAAAAATGCATTTGTGTTCATGTTTTTTCCCTTCTTTTTAATAGGTATAAAACAAAAGAATACATTATTTTTTAACATTGACTGAGAGAAGAGAGTATTCAACACAAACATTTCCAAATACAGGTGCACCAGTTTTTTAGTCCTAACTCTACAACTCCTGTAGTAGATTCTGGTTATGATAATCGATTTTTTCCCCCCTGTGGTTTATTGTGCTGATAGGCACAGGTGATTTGACAGCTATGTAGCAATTTAGGAAAGCGTAAAGCTGCAAAGAGTTTGCAGTATTAAATTACAATGTGTTTCTTTTATACATCAGTAAATATCAAGACTTATTAATTTCTAAACATCCAAGATGAGATGTAAGATATACATCGTAACACATAGCGAACCATACACACATAAAAAACCCATATAAACATGTAAATAAACATTTATTATATATATATATATATATATATATATATAATAAAATATAATAAAAAGCAATAAAAGAAAAAATGTATATAATATGCTTGTGTGTCCTGCTGGTGTATATATATATATATAAATATATATACACCAGCAGGACACACAAGCATATTATATACATTTTTTTATTTTATTTACAAAGAAATAAAGAAAAAATATATTTACAAATATATATATATATATATATAGGCCTAGTAGTTGTTGTTAAATAGGTAGGCTGTGTCTCGAACCCCAGCGAGCTGCCTAACTAGTCAGCATTTTTCTTTTCTTTTTTTTCTTTCTTTTTTTATAGAAAAATAGGGTTCGTGTATTGTTTGGGGGGGGGGGGGTCATTAAATAGGGTCCATGTATTGTTTTGGGGGGTTCATTTTTAAGTCTATGGTTCAAACGCACTTAATAGGCCCAAAAATGTTGTCTAAGGAGGTAGTTCGCTAGTTGTTGCATTTAATAGGCCCAAACATGCTGCCTAAGTAGATAGCTCGCTAGTAACCGCACTAAATAGGCCTAAACATCTAAGTACGCAGCTCGCTAGATTTGAGACACATCCGAAGCGTCTAAGCAGCTTCCCTTTTATTTCCGGGGTTAAAGCAGCCGCCATATCTGAATGCGCTTTAAACACAGACATGTTTATGTTGAGCCAGTTCAGAAATACAGTACGGAGAACTATATAGTACTTTAATATCACCCAATAGACGTCCGACAGACCGGCTATAACGGTGAGTTTGATACGCCCAGCCTGTATTAGTTCGTGGTGCAGATGGAGGATATGTATCGGTTCTGCTCGGTTGTTTTTGACTCCACATGGCACATGAGTTTGGCATGTAAAATACGAGCTTTAAAATCGACCTTAAAAGATTTTCTTACTAATGCAAACTAATTTTTATGTTTATGTGTTCTCGGAGTTTCACTTTGAAATATCGGGCCACTGTTTTCCTCATTTATTTTCGAATGATATGGACAGAAAGGCTGTTATTTAACTATTCAGCTGGTTATTACACTGGTGTAAATAGTAGGCCTACAGATGTATTTTTAAGCATCCTCTGAAAAATAAACGCGAATGTCGTGTCGAAATCTGTGCATGATTAATGGTTTAATTCAGATCGGTTTGGATGCTAATGTTTGGAAGATATGTAATTCAAATATTTAAGGAGTTGGCAACATACATTTCTTTCTATTCATTCCTACATCCACTTTTCCCAAAAATGAAATAAAAAAAGGTCCAAATGCAAACTGTAATCTCATAATTTGGTACACACACTACAAGTGGAATGAACAAATAGGCAATCACTGTATTGGTCAGTAGCAGATCATTTTCCCCCAGTACAATATATCTTTGTTGGAGTAATGCACAGACATTATCATCATAATAACACAGTTTTTAGTCCTAAATGGTATATATAATCTCTGTCTTTGCCTAGATGTCGTTGGTGGATTTGGGAAAGCGTCTCTTAGAAGCAGCTCGGAATGGTCATGATGATGAGGTCCGGACGCTGATGGCCAATGGAGCCCCGTTCACCACTGACTGGGTTGGTCATGTCGTCAATAATGTTATGAGTTAATATGATTTTAGAGCTTAGCCTTCCTGAGATGCAATCAATAAGAAAAACAGTGTTATCGATGCCTTTTAAGAATCATAACAAGCCAATCTATAAATATCTGACAAACTTTACATCATATTCTGACTCATAAGATGTGTCAATGATATTATCTGCTTGTAAATTGTCGCAAAGTGAACTACAAAAACACATTTTACACCGATGTAAAAGCTCATTTATATGTACCTATTTTGCAGCTTGGAACTTCTCCATTACATTTAGCAGCCCAGCATGGTCATTACTCCACTGCTGAAGTCCTACTAAGGGCGGGTGTCAGCAGAGATGCCCGAACCAAAGTGGACAGGACCCCACTGCACATGGCGGCTACAGAGGGCCATGAGGTCATTGTGGATTTATTAATCAGGGTAAGACGAGGCTTGTCCTGTGTTGCGATAGATTACTAGATTTACTGTAAGCTATTCCAATTTTTCAACCGAGGAGACTGACTAAAGTCTCTCTTTATGTTTTAGAGTGGTGCCGACATCAATGCCAAAGACATGTTGAAGATGACCGCTCTTCACTGGGCAGCCCAGCACGGCCATCACACCGTCGCAGAGCTGTTGGTCAAACACGGTGCAGATGTACATGCCCTCAGCAAGTTTGACAAGTCCGCTTTTGATATCGCTATCGACATACAACACGCAGAACTTATACACCTGTTACAGGTTTGTCATGTGTTTAGAAAACTACTAAACACTAGACTAGAGAATTGAAGGGCATTTTCACACCTGTAAATCGTTTGCTTTAATGAAAGCCCTAAGAAATAAAGAAAGCCCTAAAAAATTTTCCTCATAAATCCTCGTTTTGCCTTTTAGGAGGGAATGCAGAATCAGGTGAACAGGAATGCCGAAGCGTCAATCATAAACGGCAGCTCCACCCCACAGTTCATCATTCAGGGCGTCCCAAACATCCAAGGGGGAGTCGTCAACCTCTCTGACTTGATCAAAGCCAGCTCAGGTACGATACGACTAGAGAATCATTGTAAACGAATGTAATCAATTTGAACATTGTTAGTTATTTTATGATCTTAAATTGAATTTGAACCAACAATTGCATTTTGTTTTTCTCATGATGTTTAGGTGACACAGAGGAGGCCATAGCTGTCAGTTCCTTGGACTCGAGTATCCAACAAGTGGTGAATGAATCAGGTCAGAGGGTCATAACCATATTAACAGATCAACATGGAAACCTGCAGACAAATGGACTCGGCCAACCGTTCTTTGTCACAATGCAGGATGGACGACAAGGTATAACTAACTATCCTTATTTTGGATTTTTGAACTTCTTAATGATATAATTTTACCATTTATATATAGTTTTGGGTCAGTAAGACTTTTTTTAAAAAGTATTATACTCACTGAGGCTGCATTTATTTGATCAAAAATGCAGTAAAAACTAATATAGTGAGAGATTAGAATTTAAATAGCTTTTTTATATTTTGAAATATAATTTATTTCCATAATCATCTATTATATCAATGTTGTAAGAGTTTGGCTACTTAATATTTTTTTGTGGAAACTGTTATTTTAGGATTCTTAAATGAATTTTAATGAAGTTTGAAAAACAGCATTAATTGGAAAAAATAGTCATCCTTGCTCAAAAGTATTAATTTCTATAAAAACAACAACAACATTTAAACAGTAGTGTATATGATTATTATATTATTAAATTGTGTGTGTGTGTGTGTGTGTGTATATATATATATATATATATATATATATATATATATATATCACAGCTGTCTTGACATTCTTATACCTTGAATTAAGCATGTTCTTTGATTTTTATTTTTTTATATCAGTATTGGCTGTTCCAGCCAATCAAATCACAGAGGAAGTGGTTGAAGACTCCGAACCTCCTGCTCGTAAAAGGAAAATTGAAGTTTCATCCAATAATGCAGAGACTGGTGAAACGGTGAGTCTAATATGTAAAGGAGGGTGTGTGTGTGTGTGTATGAACCAGGGACGTGCGGTCAGGGTAGGCAGTGCCTCACCAAAGGAAAATTTGACATTACATTTATTAGTTCCAAGAGCTTTATTAATTCACCACATTATTAATTGCAATTATTTTATTCCAAATATACATTTTTGTAACAAAAAGTTCCAGGAATACACA
This sequence comes from Pimephales promelas, assembly GCF_016745375.1. The sequence continues at coordinate 7,918,908 of NW_024121211.1, read as the reverse complement.
TGTAATATACTCCTTTTTGCCGTTGTTTGCTGAAATTCAAGGCCATGGCCATTGAGGCAGAGGTTAGCAGTGCCTCTTTGGTCCATAGAACGTAGTTTATGTAGATTTACGCATGACACTCATGCATCTAGCGGTGCCTAGCATTGGCTTTCAACCTAGTTCGACGGCTGTGAACCGTTGGATATTTGACAAAAAAATAACACAAACCTTTCAAGCTGAGTGGTATCAAAAGTTCTCTTTTTTTTATTCTGGTGCATGAGCACCAGTTGCCAGACGCTCATTGCGTGTCGGTGTGTGCGCCTAGTGCAGTTTGTCGAAGCGAATAAGCTGTTTTTGCACTTTAAAGCGGTACGTTACTACTGAACCAATATATTCTGACTGTATCCTATTTAAATTGTGTGTGTGTGTGTGTGGCTGTCTGTGTGCCAGTGTTGGGAAAGTTCACTTTCTACATGAACTAGTTCATAGTTCATACTTCAAAAAAATTTACTAGTTCATTCATAGTTCTTTTTTTACATATGTTGCAAGCTTTTTTTTTTATTCCCACAGCCCATATACAACCACAGACAACAATTATTTTATTGACGACAGGCAGTTTGCACAGAAATGAAAGATTTTTCCCATCCTCACCAACCTCGTCATAAAATCCGTTTAAATGATCATACGATGCTTCCTCGCTGGCTGCTTTGTCGATGGCGGTCGCGGTGCGACACTGGTGTCTTGTGTTAACAGATTGGGTGTTTTTTCACTACATAAAGCCTGTTCACGTGTGTTTTAGCCAGGTTTTCACCTGGAAGTCTCTATAGAAATCTGGTGACCTATTGTACAAAGTTAAACTGAAAGAGCGTGCCTTCACAGACACCAGAAGTTTACGGTATCGTTCATCAGCCAGTTATACAGTACGTTCAGTTCACGTTCGCTCAAAATGTGAACGCGTTAAAGGGATAGTTCACTTTGAAATTAGCTTACCTCAAGGGCATCCAAGGTTTAGGTGTCTTTGTTTCCACAGTATTTTCAATTTTGACATTTTTCAGTCAAACCGTTGTTGTCTATCAATCATACACTGGAGCCTAAGGGGGTCCACCAAAAAGCATGCACAGAGAAGTCCAAATTAAACATGATTTAATGACTCGTAAATGTAAGTACACATTGATGGCCTAAGACACGAAACGAGCGGTTTGTGTGAGAAAACGAACAGTATTTATATCGTTTTTACCTCTTGTAATCATAGTCATGACAAAATGATCTGACGGCACGGGCGCTTCGGTCTGGAAGTGATCGCTTGCGCGTCTACGTCACTCTTTGTTTATACAGAGATTTCGGAAGTTTTACCTTTCACTAAACATATTTAGATATACGGAAAAACCGCAATGGAAGACGATTTTGCTATGTCTAAATATGTTTAGTAAAAGGTAAAACTTCCGAAATCTCTGCGTAAATATTGAGTGACGTCACACGCAAGCGATCACTTCCGGCGTAACATTGAACTGATTCAGTTCGGTTCATTTGGACATTGCACAACTGATTCAGATCACTTGGACGTCACTGTGATTGCACGAGGTAAAAGCGATATAAATACTGTTCGTTTTCTCACAAAAACCGCTCGTTTCGTGTCTTAGGCCATCAGTGTGTACTTACATTTACGAAGCGCCGCCTCCCTCTCTTAGGCTTTGTTTGTTGTGTAAGTCATAAGATAGATGTGTCCATTCATTTGATTATTAGATTTGATTTGCATTATCCTCGCATATGACTGACTGATATGCCTGATATGAACTTGGGTTGCTACATTAACTACATTACACAGCCTACCCATGACAAGATTTTACTGCACGTTACAGATATGAACCTTTAGATGATAACTTATTTTCGTCCATCTCCAGGAGCATCTCCAGTGGCAGTTACAGGAAGCTAACAGGAAAGCTCAATCCTATCGTCAGCAATTGCTCCGCAAAGAGCAGGAAGCCGAGGGGTACCGCATGAAACTGGAGGCCATGTCGAACGGACAGAGCAACGGCACCACAGGGCTGGACCAGGAGCACATCGTGTTTGTGCAAGAAGAGGTCGGCATCGAAGAAACTACGGAGGGAACAGAGGAAGTTGTCATGTTTTCAGAAGGTGGCGTAGTCATCAAAACAGAGGACATCGATTGTGTGGACGAGCAGATCACTCTTGTGGAAGCCACAGCGGGTCACACGGAAGTCATCTCTTAAAAGCGCAACCCAAGAGCGCGGACTCAATCCTCTCAAGCAACCAAAGAGTGCATCGGCACGGTTTTGGTTTGGTTCATTTTGATTTTTCAGCAATTAAGTCCTTTTTGTAATTTATTTCCTTGTTCTGTTTTGGTTAACGTTTCTTGCTTCAAATGAAAGTTCACTAAGAAACAACCACAATGTGCATCATATGCACACACACGACCAGGGAAGATGATTCTTTCTAGGAGTCTGTATCTGCAGTGTCCTTAGAAGTGCTCACCCATCAATTGTCCTAGATGGGGTTCATCAAACAGCTGGAAAAGGTTCACTCAGGATGGAACTCTTTGCAAACTGCATGTCTTTTGAGCTCCCCTAGAAACGCAGCAGTCTTATTCAGACAGTTTCACCGCTTTATAAAAATGAAAGATTGAAAATTCATCTCAGAATGCAGCAGTGGTTTGTGTTCTATGCATTGGTAATAAAATAATGCACCAGTTTCGAGAATTTAATTTGTAGGCTATCCGTTTTATTTTTTCTGTCGGATCATTTAAAAATCTGTAGGTCAATTAAAAGTGCCTTGGTGTATTTTTGGTCATGTTTAGTTTTTATTCGTACATGAATTATTGGCATATATAGTATTTGTTTAAATGGGTATAAAGCATAATTCCCATTCATTAACTCACATTCCTTATGTAACATGTATTTGTTTTCTCTGAATATGTATAATGTGGTTGTTGTTTTGTTATAGTTATCCTTAAGTTGAGAGCTCTTGTTCACAGTGAGTTAAATGGATAGTTCACCCAAAAATTAACATTCTGACATCAATTAACTTGTATGGATCTCTTTCTTCTACTGAACACAAAATATGTTATTAAGAATGGGTAACCAAATTGGGTTTTCATTACTATGGAAGTCAATGGGGTCCATCAACTGACTTGAGGGTGAATAAATGATGTCTGAATTTAAATTTTTGGGTGAACTATCCCTTTAACATTGCTTTCACAAATGTAAAAAGTCTGATTTCAATATCAGGGTTTTGTATCTGTCTGGCTAGCCTTTATAATGTGTAATGTTATCTCCCTGAGTTATGACAAAATAATCAGTGGTTTTTCAGACACAGAATAATTTGAGATATTCATATGCATTAGATGGCAAGAGCATATGTGATTATTAAATTGAATCCAATTTTGTGCTGTATAACAAAAAATAGTAACAGACATAATTGTTGTAACCTCTAAAGAAATTTTCAATTTTAACTAGTTTTGATTGGTTCTCACATAGGAAATTATGTAATTATTTACTTTTTAAAGTAATTTAAGTTCCGTGTTTTTTTTTTATGTAATGACATCACCGTCCTCACATTGTAAAAATGAACCACAGTAATATACTGGCACTACAATTTATGGACCTACACTGGTTAATGCAAAATCTTGATTTTAGAGTTTCTCCCACTTGTTATATGCTTAAATGTATAAAGCTTTTGACTTATTTTTGATTAAAAATATTGCAAATATCAATTTTCAGCTTCTGTATATTTTCTTTTGTTCATATTATTTTAAACCAAATAAAAGTAGCTCACATCATCACATTTAAGTCATTATATGTACAAAAGTTTTGGGTGAGTACGATTTTTAAATGTTTTTGACAGTTATGCTCAACGAGGTTGCGTTGTCAAAAACAATAATATTGTGATATTGTAAAAAGGGCCACGAAATCGGTCCAAATGGCGGAGTTCGATTCGTGGTGAAGGTTTCAAGCGCGTTCTGTCTTTTCCAAGCAAAGTGAATTTTAATTAAATGCGACACTTTTAATATTATGTATTAACTCGTTTCATCTGACTCCATAAAATGAAAAGGGTTTATCAATGATATCTGTGCATCATTTAGTAGTTAATGCTTGACTATTTTTAACTCTAATGAAACTAAAGTCAAAGTCTGTTAGAATAGCCAAATATAACAATTTATTATGTCAGGTAAATGTATTATTACAATTCCACAAGATAATCAGAGCAAACCATCAATTGTTTTAGGACAAAGGAACTTTACCCAACATACTACATGAGCTGAGCCCTGAAGACACAACATCACGGGCTGATCTGAATACAGAAAGCAGCCATGAACTCTTGTGCATTTTCCTTAAATAGAGCCAAACCTTACCTGATCTAATCACCAAATTTACCTGATCCAATCACCAAACTACAATGGACTGAAACCCCCACCATGTTTACTGGGGGAAGGAGAGTTTGCATTCAGATTAACTCAAAGACACACCCTTTTGTGTGCAAGATATTTCTATATTCTTAAAAACCTTATTACCTTTTCTTTTATTACTTTGGGAATGAGACATTATTACCAGTCACCCTGAGACCATCAAAATGATTCTAAACAATCCTTAAAGATTATCAGATTCACATTAAAACCATATTCTTGTGTGAGCTTTCAGTATCATTGACTGAGAGAGTGAAAGAGAGAAGATGCAGATAAGATGTTCAGAGAAAAGGGGCTAGGGTGTCAAATGTTAATTTGCAAGCAATGCCTTTTGTCTTTAGAGGCCACTGGTCAGATATTTTCTCTTTAACCAGTTTTTCCAGTCTTACAATATTATTATAATTCAAAATAATTGTTTTCTATTTTAATATATTTGAATGTGTGATGATACATGATCCTTCAAAAATCATTATAATATTCTGATTTGGTCCTCAAGAAACATTTCTTATTATTAAAAACAGTTGTGCTGCTTAAAGGGATAGTTCGCCCAAAAATGAAAATTAACTCTGATTGTATTAGTCCGAAAGAACAATGTCATATACGCCTTGGATGGCTTGAGGGTGAGTAAATCAAGATATACTTTCATTTTTGGGGCGCATTTTTTCAGGATTCTATGATGAACAAAAAGTTCAAAGAACAGCATTTATTTGAAATAGACTTTTGTAAACAAACTGACAAAAAAACAACACGGTTATATAAAATTGTTTATTCCGGCTAATTCTGAAATAGCACAATGACCAAAATTAAGAAATCTGTATACAAAGAAGCAAGTGGTCCATCTAGTAAAGCACAGAATGTAAATAAAAACAACAAAGGTTTCAAAAAGATCTTCACATTAGGGCTTAGGGAGGCATTGGTGCTCTCATTGGACCCCTCGGCGGCGCAGGAGGACGAGGCGGCAAGGGAGGCCCTCTCTGAAAGCCGAAGTGTGGTGGTCTGGGTGGGCCGGCACCATAACCTGGGGGTGGCATTGGTGGAGGCCCTCTCATACCTGGATGCATTCCTGTAAAAAAAGGGGAGGAGTTATTGCATCAACAACATTTGATCTATTTTGCTTCCGTTGAAAGGCACAAGCCACTTCTTCACACACATACCCATTGGGGGACCGAATGGTCCTCTGGGAGGGACACCCATGGGGGGAGGAGGCATGCCAGGTGGAGTTGGTGCTCTTTGTTGAGAAGATCCAGGCGGGCCAGGAGGAGGAGGCACCATTCCGGGAGGTCCCGACGGAGGCATCGGCATTGGTGGCATTCCTGGTGGGTGCATTGCTCCAGGGGGGAAGGGCGGGGGTCCCGGTGGGTGCCCTCCACCCTGTTGTGAAGGACCACCCGGCGCAGGAGGCATCATACCAGGCGGCATGCCAGGTGGCATGGTGCCAGGAGGAGGGACAGGTGGGAAAGCTCCAGGAGGCGGCATCCCTGCGTAATCAATATACAAATATAAAAATGATGCAAAAGACATTTATTGTACCAAAAATAACACTTCATTTCATCATATTTACTGAATGAAAAGCAATACTTGCTAATTCTATTTCTTACTAAATTTGGTGTGCTGATTCCAAAAATAGTGGAAATTTTGCTCTAACGCGTCACACTTTCGTACAAAATATGACATGCATTTTTGCCTTTTTTTGACAAAGGTGTTTTTCACATGCATATGATATTATTTTATGTCCTGAATCATGATGTCAAGGTTAGAATTATGGTCAGCGACAGAAGAAAATGCAAACATGATGCAGATGTTTCATGCTACATCTCTGGGTGTTTTACTACATCCTATCAGTTATAGAAAATTACAGATTTTGTGAAGAAGAAAAAAAAAATTCGTTGACATTAAATTAAGTGTTTGAAAATGTTCCACTCCTATGCAGATTGAAAGTTAAACTAAATATTTACTATATATATATATATATATATATAAAATAAAAAGTCTACTTTTGTTATATATTGTTAATTGTGTTTTCGGTTATAAGTTATACCAAAAGCTTTATATTACTTTTTTATACATGAATAAATATTTATGCATGTATTATATATACATTTAAAAAGTCTTTGTTCCTATTTCTGAAATAGTAAAAGATAAAATTGCTCGTGAATTTTTTCCCTCAAGAAGCAGAGCTGTGTAATAGTCAAATATTTGAAAAATGTCAGAAACAGATCAATACTCTCATAATATCTAACCTGGCATTGGCATCCCTGCACCCATGGCGGTCATGACAGGTGTGGGCATGGAGGGAGGCGGTGGGGCGTCTGCGAAAAGCTGATGGGGCCGATCGGCCTGTGAAAGTGGATTCTGGGCGGCCAGGAGACGCTCTGCAGCTGAGCCGTGCCTCTCGCCCTTTGAGTCCTTCTTAAAGGCGTATGAAACCGTGATGGGCCGATTGCAGAGATACTGGCCATTCATGGCCTCGATAGCTGCATCGGAGGCATCAAAACTGGCATAGTTGATGAAAGCATAACCCTTCGAGTTGCCTGTGTCCGGGTCTCTCATGATCTTCGGTGTCTGAAGGATCACACCGAAAGCACTGAAAGTATCATAAAGGAGTTTCTCGTCGATTTCAGGGTCTAAGTTGCCAATGAAGATGTTGGCGCCGACGTCGAGGTTCTTGTTGTGCGCCGAAGCCTTGTTGACTCGTATGGGCTTGCCGTATAGTTTGATCATGTTCATGATCTTTATGGCGTAGTCTGCATCCTCTTCACTGAGGAACTCCACAAAGCCATAACCTGAAGAACAAAGACCAATATCAATTGAAATCATGAAAAACGACAGAAATCTTTCATCTGAACGCTCAATGATATGGAAACTCACCCTGGTGTTGTCCTGTTACTCTGTCTTTGGGCATGTGCGTGTTTACCACAGGACCAGCTTGCAGAAAAAGCTCCCACAGAAGAGGCTCTGAGACCTTCTCATCAAGACCACCCACATATACAGTGGCATCTGGAAATAAAATATGATCAAAATAAACATGCACTGCTGCACTGGACACAAAGATATGGCAGTTTATAAGATACGCATTATAAAGCCTATTATTATTATCATTACTAGTAGTAGTTTTAATATTATATTGTTTGGATACACTAAATTATTAAACCCCAAACTTTTTTTGTTATTAGATTTTAGCAAGCGTATTTGAATGAATGGAAGTGAGCGACTTAAATGCTTTTAGAGAAGACAGGAAGAGATTAAAATGTTTCCACAGAGCTGAAATACTTTTATTGAACAGTACATAAAAAGTATCCCTACGAATTTATATTTAATAAATTGTACCTTGATTTCGTTCTGAAATCGGTCCCGCCGCCATGATGAACCCGGCGTGTGTACTGACGGAAGCGTTTCTTTTCCCCCGTAGCGATTTGCGTCACAAAACAACACAACAGCGCCACGTCAGCGCGGTGCTGCCACCAACAGGACAGGAGGATGAACGCTCACTCATTTGTCAAATTTTAATTTACAGTGTCCTTTGGTCTTCTTTGTTGTGAAATTGCTCTTTTTTTTTCTTTTTTCTTTTTTTTTTTGCTTTTAAGGTCATACACTGAAGCCAATGCGGTAATACCAGTGCTTTAGGACCTATATTGTGCGACTGGGCATCTATAGCAACCTAGCACATAGGCTACAATTGTCATACAAAAGTAACAACACTGTCCTTAATAAAAATAATTCAGTTTAATATCACCATGAGCTTTGTATACCTATCAATCTGCAAAACTATTAAGGCTGCCAGTCTAATATTAAAGAAACACTGGGCTAGCATCTGTTTTTGTATTGTAGAAAGACATTCCTGCTTATACGTGATAAGAATACAAAGGAGACCCCTTTTATTTTATCTTCACAAGAACAAAGCTCTGAATTTGACAGGTTTGAGAAGGCTGTTGATACAGGACGGCTGGTTTTATGACTCAGCTTTATGTCTGTTTTGCAGCCGTACAGAATATGATAAATGTAGCCTACTGTGGGATTGAGAAGCGACTTTTGATTTAACAGTTTTGTGTGAGATCATGAAGTCAAGTCACTCCCAATTGTGTTTTAGTGGTTCTACCTGTTTCACCTGCTCTCCCACCCCAACTGTCTCAAAGAAGAGTCAGGCCGTGTGGAATCTGCCTTTTAGACCAGCACAAGAATGGATTTATAAACCTTTTCAGAAACTTGAGCGTCTGCTTTTCTCCTCCCAGTGGATTTTAAGCTTGAGTAACACGTACACACTAAACACAGACTGACACATTACAGCTAAGGTGAACATGGGGACAGATTTAACCTACAACTTTGTCTTCAAAGGTAAGTTTGATTCATTTGACTGGAGATCAGATTTAAGTGTTTACAATGATCATTTTGACCTGAAACCCATAAAATAATAATCTGTAGCCTATAGTAAATACATGAATAAATGTTTTATTTCTGTGTTTACATGTGATTTTTATTAATTTTGTAAATTAGAACAAATTCAAGCTGGTCTTTTGTTGTCTTTCAGTGGTTTTAATTGGGGAGTCAGGGGTTGGAAAAAGCAATTTACTGTCAAGATTTACCAAAAACGAGTTCAATCATGACAGCCGTACAACCATTGGGGTGGAATTCAGCACTCGCTCCATTCAAGTGGATAATATTACCATCAAGGCCCAGATCTGGGACACTGCAGGTCTAGAGCGCTACAGGGCTATTACCTCAGCGTAAGTCCCTCATCATGCTATCCTTTAATCCTACAGATACCTCTGATCTATGTATGTTCACATGAATCCTTATTTAAGATTCTGGAGGCTTTGGAATTCGTTGTAATTCGCATCACACCCAGAACCACTCCTTTTTTGACCGGGTATACAGTTAAAAGTATTGATATGTTACTGGGATCTACAGTGGCCCCAAATGTATTTGCATGACTTTTTAACTCTTTTACTGTATCATATCTTGTTTGTAGATGCCATGGTTTTATATTTTTTGTCACTGAATCTAATTCAGTGACATTTTTAAGTGCAAGCACATTATCCAGAATACTTTTTTGGGGAACCACCACTACTTATATAATGATATTATATGACATAATGATATTATATTTTAAATATAATTATCAGAGAAGCAAAATAAAAATGAAAAATGAAAGGTATAGTCATTTTTATGGTATAGTCTCTTTCCAATAGTTTCCATAGTCTCTTTCCATTCAAAAGTTTGGGGTTCGTATGATTTTTTTCGTATGAATCGTATGATTCGTATGAGGTCTTTTATGCTCGCCAAGATGCATATATTTGATCAAAAATACAATAAAAACATTAATATTGTGAAAATAACTGTTCTATTTTCCTGTGGTGGCAAAGCTGAATTTTCAGCATCATTACTCCAGTCTTCAGTGTCACATGATCATAAATCCCTCTAATATGCTTAACTGGTGCTCAAAACACATTCTTTTTTAAAAAATTGTGAAAACTGATCATCCTTTGATGAATAGTATTTATTTATTTATTTGAAATAGTAATCTTTTATTATATTATAATGTCTTTAGTGTCACTTTTTTATCAATTTAATTAATTCTTTCTGTACGAAAGTAGCCTAAAATAAAAACTGACTAACCTTTTAACGGAAGAGAAAAAGTACCTTACTCCTCACTGTAAACCAAATAGTGAACTACAAAGCGCAGTTTGAGCCAATACACACTTCTACTTCTGTATGTGTAATAATGAACGGTTTGGCTCTTGTAGGTATTACAGGGGAGCAGTGGGTGCATTGCTGGTTTATGACATCACCAAGCACCTGACGTATGAGAACGTTGAGCGATGGCTGAAGGAACTGTACGACCACGCTGATCCTCATATAGTAGTCATGCTTGTGGGAAATAAAAGTGACCTGGGAACTTTACGCACTGTACCAAAAGAGGAGGCTAAGGACTTTGCAGGTGTCAATACATTTTATTACCCTTTGTTTTACACATTTCAGCCCATGCACATTCTGTCATACTTTACTCTCACGTCATTCTAAATTTGACTGCGGAATACATTTTTGCACATTGAATTAAAGTCAGTGGGGTTCATTGTTGTATGGACCCCAATCAAAATATCTTTGTGTTCGGAAGAAGAAAGACATGTAGTTTTGGAAAGACATGAAGATGATGACAGAATTTTGGGGTGAAGTATCACTTTAAGATAAAGTTGTGTTAAATTTTTTGATTAAACAGAGGCCAAAGGCTTATTATATATGGAGACTTCTGCTTTAGAGTCAACTAATGTTGAATCTGCATTCCTTGAAGTTCTAACAGGTGAGTTTTCTTTTTAACTCCGTCACTGATTAAGATTATTGGGGTTATCTTGGTGTCAAAACCAGTTCATACCTTAAGTTTAAAATCCTTCTTGACTTTAACTCACTTTAAATGCGTAAAGACAATGTTCAATGATGTTTCGTCCATCAGCAATACACATGAAAGTTGCTAGTAAAGAGGTCACCAGAGGTTCCATCTGCGCCGTGACCCTGGGCCCGTCCAGCGAGTACAAGGAGGAGAGAAAGTCCTGCTGTAAAAGCACCTAAACAACATCCAATGTTATCAAGAGCAAAGACAGTGATTATCATCATACCATGGAGGTACTTCTTCATACTTGGCCTTCATTAGATAAAAAAAAATATTTCCTTTTCCTTTAAATCCTCACTTATCTGGCTTACTCCGAGCAATGTCTGAACTTTGTATTTTGAGCACTTCTTGCCTTGTTTTTGCCTCTTCACGATGACTCGCTTGGTTTAGTCCTCCTTTTGGATAAAAGCGTCTGCTAAATGACTAAATGTAAATGCAATGAGTACAATAGGGGGGTGACTAGGTGTTTTAGGGTTAATATTTTGTGGCTTGTTTTTTACTTTTAAACATAAAACAATTGGAACTGATGATGTACATGATGTGTTCTTAGATTTTTAATTACCACTAGACGTTAATGTAAATTACTCTTATGTGTAAACCACAAATGGGTTGTGTTGTATTATAAAACTATTTATGGTGTTTGAATGAACAGAAATATATTTTAGTACACATGCACTTCAGGTCTGTAAAATGTAGATAAAAAATATTAAAAAGTTAATATGTTGGACTGATCAATTAGACATTTCTCATGGAAAGTATGTGTGGTTTATAGATGATTAATATTTGTGCATTACATTTTTGCTTTTTTAAACACGGAGATCGGAGTTCTTGCCTGCAAAAATAATTTCATATTCATTTAGAAATGTGAAGAGCTTCACACTGCTGCAGACCACTTCATCCCTGCACACTTCATTTCCCATAATCCCTCCTGGCTCACACTCATCTAATCATCACCTGTTTGTATTCGCTTCATCACTTCATAGTATTTAGTTCCTCCGTTTTCAGTCTTTGGTTGTTGTTCGTTTATGGTATGTTATGCCTCTCTGCCTTTTTGTTTTATAAAATCCTATTTATATTTGTATCCAATCTTCAAATTCATTACATGAATTGAAATAGTACACTTTTTTAGTCAGGCACAAAAAGTTGCCGTTTCAATAAATATAAGATTTTATGCTGGACTTATTGTGTGACTTGCTCTATACAATTGCCTGTGTGTGTGCTGATTTGTTTGTCTATAAACATATTCATTAACATTGTTATGGATGTCAGCATAACATTTTTATTTCAGTTCAAATGTTACACATTTCCATACATAAATATGTAACTGTAATATATTTAAACATGAAACAATATAGTAATTATTCTGGCTTAGTTACTAAATTCCAAAATCATCAAAAACCATTATTTTTTTGAGGTTTTATAAATCCTTAACTAATCATACTGGTTCTTTGCAATAAAGAGTCAATATATTTAAACATCATCATAAACAATTATTGATTGATGCTAATTAATCATATATACCCAATTTAAGAAAAGCAGAAGTATTCAGAATGGTCAACCATACAGTTATTAACCATCAGTACCGGTATATTTTTTCTTTTGGATTCCTTACACAAGTGACATGAAGGCCTAATGTTCAGTTCAGCTGATACACACAGTCAGTGCCTGGGTATTGAGGCAGATTCAGCTGGTACTTCTGTTCAAGTTTAGAAGGAACGAACCGTCCTCCCAGGAAGTGATAGCGTCCTTTGAAGAGATTGGCAGCCTTCTTTGGGGCTGTGAGGGAGATGAGCATATCAGGCTGAATCCCATCAAGAGAGCCTTTCTCTACATCCCAGCCTAAAGAGTGAAAGAAAATAAACATCTTTTGTCAAAATTACGTGACATTTATGCATATAAACTATTTGACTGACCATCACCAGGCATTTTATGCAATAAAAATAAGATTCTCGTCTCTGAAATGCTGATCAAACAGTGATTATTTCTACCCATTATGGTGTGTGTGTGTGCATTCTCACCTGAAGGTATGTCGACACTAGCGATGGGCACAGTGATTTTCTTTAGTTTGGAGAGAATGTCACCGAATGGCTCTCGCACCGCACCCTTAAAACTGAATCCAAAGATGGCGTCCACCACCAAGTTATAAGCGTCATCAATCACATCAGCCTACATGGGAAAATGCATGACATATAGAATATAGTAGACACAAAGTATAAACATATTACACATATACACTGCCGATCAAAATTTTAGGGTTGGTAAGATGTTTTTCAAAGAAGTCTCTGATTTGATGTGTAACATTATGTTTTCTATTTGAATATATTTTAAAATGTTATGTATTCAAAGCTGGATTTTCAGCATCATTTCTCGAGTCTTCAGTGTCACATGATCCATCAGAAATCAATCTAAAATGCTGATTTGCTGCTCTGATTATTATCAATGTTGAAAACAGTTGTGCTGCGTAATATCTTTGTGGAAACAATTACATTTTTCTTTCAGGAATCTTTTTTTGTAACATTATAAATGTCTTTACAGCCAATTTCGATCAATTTAATGCATGCTTGCTAAATAAAAGTATTAATTTCTCTCTAATTTTTGTTTTAAATGACTGACCGCAAACTTCTAAATGTACATATACAAAAACATAAATGTATATCCATTAACGTAAACAATAAATGAACATGAATCAATTTACGTAAAGGTAAAAAAACAAAAACACATTGAAATGTCAGATGTCCCTGGGACATTCAGTGCAGTTACTTAATCAGTAATTAATAAGGAGGAGGAACCCATATGAAAGGTTAAAAAAAGTCGGACCCCCCATGGTGTAAAAAATGGGTTAGGTATTGACTGCTAAGGTTCCTGTTGTACCTCAGGCATCTCTGTCAGGAAGGATATATCCATCTTCTCACACTGGGTGGTAAGATTCTGAAAGAGCTGTTTGTTGGGGCGCTTCGGGTACAATACAGAAGGCTCATATCCCTAGGAGATTCACATGCAATATGAATAAAATCAATACGCCTTCATTAAATATTAAGTTTAATGAGGGAAAGATTTGAAACAGGTGCGATCACTTCAGCTATAACTCGAACTCACAAACAGTTTGAGATGTCTAGCACAAACCAAGCCATCTCCTCCATTATTTCCTGGGCCACAGATCACCAGAACTCTGGGTGGACTCTTGAGCAGCGATTGCAGAGGATAGCCCTATGAAGTAAACGACTGGTTTGATTGTGTATTATGTGTATAAGCTGTATGCGATCCTTTCTGCGTGATGATGGACCATCGGATGTACCTTTGACACGGCTGTGGCACAGCTAAGCCCGGCCAGCTCCATTAACTGATCCACGCTGAAGCTGTACTCGTTAAACAGCTCCTCGTCAATGTGCTGAGCCTCTTCTTGTCTATGATGAGAGAAACCAGAAATAAAAACCTCTGTGGCACAATCACTGAATTTGGACGTGGCTTGTTGCCTGTTTTTCCAAGTATGAAGGCAGCATTTTTCAGCTTGTGGACGCATTAGTACAATCCCATTTTAAGCAAAACTCAAATGTCAGAGAGACTATTACTGACATGGATTCAAAACAACAGTAATGTAATATCATGTTATAGACAGTGAACACTTATATTACACAGAGAGTGTGGTGCATTTACACTCACCCCAGGTACTTAATAGTATTGGCCATAGTGAAAGCCTGTTTATGAGCGAGACCTTTGGTGTAGATGTTACTGGCAACACGTGCACATGCTCCTGAATGTGTCAGGACAGAGCCTCCTCGTGATGTCACAAGAAGACCGATTCCAAACAGGGCTCGAAGTCCCAACATTCACCTGGGTAAAGCACCTGAACAAGAAAAAACAGTAAGAAAGTTGGTAAGAGAGGCAATTTCTGCCCACATATCTTGCCACATTCTGGGAAAGGCACAATAATAATGAGAAGAGAAACCTAATAAACTGGCTAATCCAACATAATTCCTAATACAATAGGTTATTGGAGATATATAGATATGCGTTTTTCGGTGTGTAAATAGTGTTATGTCTATTAGTAAATAGTGTGTAAATAGTCTATAATATATGCATACTATTATAGATTAATACATATAGTATTACGTATACTTAATATGTAGTCTAATTATAAATTTACATCTATAACCATTGGATTTAACTCAACCTGCAACTTTATGATTAGAAAAACATATTACACATTAAAAATAATAATTGTGAACAGTTTTTAACGAGATACCACTGGGTTACAGAAATGTTATAGGAAAGAATCGACCAATAAAAAAAAAACAGAAGCATGATTCAGTAACCTTACCTGATAGTAAGTGGGATTCAGTAAGTTAACGTTACCTGTTAGAAAGTGTGTCTAAACGCTCAGTAACATTCGTTAAAACTAAGAAAAGTTTAAGACACCGTCGGGTGAAAAAACAGAGCAAAACCCGATTCAGTTAAATCTTTACAGGATACAAACATGCAGAAGTGTATAAAACAGAAAGGACACTTGCAGCCCTCTGCTGCTGACAACATCCGGGTTAGTGAACTTCAGGCGCTTTTCACAATAACAGCCTGACTTTTGTTTAAAATTGATTTAAAGGAAATCAAAATAAATTAAATTAAATATAATTTTATTAAATTGAATTATTAATGATATTTACTATAATTTATAATGATGATGATTATTATATTCCTCATAATCATTTATCATAATAATACTTATTTTAGAGCTTTTTTTTCCATGACATAACCTTTATTTGTTTCTAATTTGTGGTCTTTATTTGTGTAAAAGGGATGTGTGGATGAACATCATTTTTTAAAATAGAGGTCATAGAAATTATTCCCTGTCTTTTCTTTGATTGTACCATTAAATATCGCGTTTAAGTGTACGTAATGTTTCTAAATGTCTGTATGTTCATATACATCCATGATTTAGAGCTCATATCCATGTGTTCAGATTTGGTCTCGTTGTGTTGGGTTCCTCCCAGTCCCATAGACAGTAGGGTTCCTCCGCACCCCTTTACCTCAGGTTGTGATGGTATGTTCCGGTCATTTAATAGCACTCTCAGAAAGCTAATGCTGGCACAGTGTGAATGGTAGTCTGTGGCAGGTGTAACCATAAACACACTGCATGATATGACACATCCACAGGATTTGCTGACGCATTACCTGGCTTAAGGTAAGCGCGCTTTTATTTCAAGCGATAATTGTTATTTAATCTAGTAAGAATAAACAGTTGAGTCATGTAAATAAAACAATGAAAACATGTAAAAGGAGATTTAACTCGAACTTTACTGTTTCTTGGGGCAGCAGCCGTTGAGGAATAACAGTCTTGGAAATAATATACTTTTTTCTTCTTCTTGGAGCTTTAGCTGACAGGAGGGATATTTTGGGATATAAATTGCCTATATTTATGACTATATTGTATACAACATCTGCTCAATAGTTTAATTTTATGCATTGCATTTCATGTATTCTTTATTATAAAAGTATTTATTTTGGGGTGTATAATTTTAATGAACCCAGAAAGGAAGTTTACATCATAATTATGTATGTTGGTATGCATTTATGTATTGTTTTTGAGGAAAGTTATAATTTTTGACTGTTTTGACTTAAAGATACTTCATTTCACTTTCATAGATATACCTGCACTCATTCAGTATAGATTTCCAGATGGCTAATCCATAATGAAAAAAAAAACAACCTAATTTCTTGTAAAATGCTTTCGTTAATCTGTAAATATGCAAGCTTTCCCCTTACTCTCTATCATAATTTCATCTGGTCATGCATTTTAAACATATGGCATTGAATCTTACGAGGTACAAATTAATCTATTCTGCCAAAAGGTATCATGGTATTACTATGGTATTCTTTGAAGTACTGTAGAATGTGTATGCTGCTAAATACCATGATGCATGAACATGGTAATTATGTTTTAAATTAATAATTAATTAATATTAATATTTAATATTACCATCTGATAGTGATACCATCACAGTACTTTTTTTCTCACTGTTTGGGTTAAAGTGCCTCAGCATGATCAGATTGGTATTTCATTAAACAGCAGATTTTGATGCAAACTCAGTGTAATGGAAACTCGGAGATGCTGTATCGCTGTTGTTATGTCCTCATTCATTGATCGATCTCAGAGCAGCAGTGCTTTCACATCCAGCCGGACACTCATGGAAAGCTGCAATAGAAAAACCCTGTGAATTATTACAGCTTCTGTCTATAAATTACCAAAGAGGATGGTCTGTTTGCCTGGCTTAGACACACTGCTTTAAAGATCCAGCCACTGAAATGACTAAAGAGGGCAGTGGCTAGGCACTCACAAACTGAAGAGGCTCTGTAATATTCATTTTATTGATGAGTGCTGTGCATGTGCATGTTTCGCTGTAAATTAGCCCTGTTACATAAAAACGCTTATTGTTCTTCCATGGTCATTGGTCATGGCTGCTGCACTTAAATACTGCCATCGTGTTTGCCAGCAAGAGCTTTTAGTGAATCGTGTTTCTCTCTTAGGATTCCATAGTAGATATTAATGTAGACCAGATACTTGAGATTTGAGACGTCAACATATGCTTATAGAAGGAAATCATGTGATTTGCAGATTATTGCTGTCTAGATTGTGAACTCTCATTGGACATTGGTCTTTGTCCAGTGCTGAAATCAGAAATTGTAATTTGAGAATTAGCCATGTAATTAAAATATATGCTTCTATTGTGAATGAATGAAGTAGACCTACCACACGCAGGTTGGGCCATCTCTGCTTGTTTGCAATGCAAGAGTAAATAGAGAGCTATGGCGTTTTTATTTAGTCAAGAAACACAATATATTTAACGGCTTAATGTTTTATGTATTTGAGGAGTGGAGAAGAGTGTCTTAGTCTTATTTTATTAATTACACAAGATTTTGGGCAAATGACAGAATGAACTGTGTGCCCACATAGTAAACTACAATCAACCTGTAAGTTTGGGAAAACGTAATGCTCAGATGTGGCTGTTTTTATGACGGACAAGACATAGACCTATGTCAAAATTCTCGAAATTCGCTGGTCAAAAATATCGTAACTCCATTTGAGCTTGATTTTGGTATAATAACGCTTTCAAGTATCCTACCATATATAAAGCCACAATACCAACTTGGTGTTTAATTATTTAAAAATACAGTGTTTTTCCCCCCCATTTCCTTAAAAGTAATTTATTAAATGAAGTATGTACCACTAGGTAGCTCATAATGTGTGTCAGTGACTTGATTAATATGGGTTATTAATTAATAAACCTTGCCTCCAAAAGCAAGAAATGTGATTACAATTATTTTTTAATATTCCAAGTACTTTTTTTAGTGCTTTAGTGCAGCAAAATAAGACAACACATGGAATGCGATTCATTTCCGTTAGCAGAGTAGACACTAGGGTTGGGTATCGAGAATCGAGTATCGATTGGAACCGGGACTAACTTTTCGTTTTTCCCGGAATCGTTCAAAAGTTAAAATTTCAATTCCTAGTTTCGATATTCACAGTCCGCCGAGTGGAAGAAGAAACTGCTGGACAACACCAACGAAGAAGCGTCTACCGGAAGTGTTGGCATAACCGCGCGAGTCGAACATGAGTAGCTTACGTCGGCGGTCCAAAATGTGGCTTCACTTTTCTAAAAATTAACGAAATCTCGGCAAAATGCAAAATTTGTGACAAGTATTTGTGATAGAAGGAGTATTTCCTTCAGAAAGACCGTTGGTTAACAAGGTTAGCTAAACTTTTTTGACCCTGCCTCTTAAAAGAATCGAAATCGAGAATCGTTAGGAACAGGTGTTCTGACATTCCATCCTACCCGTCAGATTGTCCTACCAAGGCTTACTGCGCATGCGCACATCAATAATACGTCATTTTTTGTCATGCTGAACAACACGCCCATAATATTTTACTACTTGCGCGAGATCTTATTCATCTGAGGTAAGTTTTTCACTATTTTTGTCAATTATTACTATACAAAGCTATATAGCAGTAATGAGAACTGTTTACTCTCACATTCATACAAAGCAAATTCATATTAGCATTTTTTTCATAAAAACATTAACGTAAAATCATTCTACTCGTTTATTTCATACTGGTAGGACAATCTGATGAGGCATTTTGCACTGTAAAATCATACTACTCGTTTATTTCATACTGGTAGCACAATCTGATGAGGTATTTTGCAACGTAAAATCATCCTATCGTTAAATTCATAGGACAATCTGAAGAGGTAACGTTACTTTGCACTGTAAAATCACCGTAACATGGCCTAATAAGAAAATTCGGCAAAGTTACACAGAAATATTTTATGTAAAACGAAGCAGAAACGCTCAGTAGGATTTTACGACGAGGTAGGATGAACCGATAGATATGGCTATAATTTTGCGCTACGGTAGGAAAATCTGACAAGGTAGGACAAATCGACAGAACACCGGAATCGAAACAAGGAATCGGAATTGGAATCAGAATCGTTCAAATTCAAACGATACCCAACCCTGGTAGACACTCTGAAATATATTTAGATGTATATAATTTCTCTATAAAATTCTATATAATTTATTCGTGCCTGGCTGGATGGGAACTTAAGTTAAAGTGGCACATTGTCCCACTCTTTCCTAGTATGTTGGTACTGTGAAAAGTTTTGAAGTCTGCTGTAGATAATCCATAAACTAGCTGCAGTGACTCAAGTTTGCATATGCATCTATAATAAATGTTGAAACTGTGCTATTCTCTTAGGAGAAACCCGGCAAGCTTATGTGTCTTAAATAATTGAATGACCAAAAAGATATTTGTATTTAATCCTAGTGCGGTTCAGAATGTCTTGTTCTAATCCACTTGTGGTGGAAATTGCCATTCATAAAGTATTTGGCTAAACCCAGCATCTGTAAGAAATGAGTCTAGTTATTCTCTCACAGGGGCCACGACGTCCCTCCAATCCTGGTGCGCTTTGGTCGTCCCCTGCTGTTGTGTGATATATAGACCAGATGTTTATTAATGAGGCTCATTAGTGACTTTTGATCCAATGCAAAACAGCGTACTTTGTATTTATACCTTGCAACATGCACATAAAAGTACATTTAATTTGACCCAGTATGTTTAATGTTATTATGATGACTGCATTTTGAATATATAGTTTGCAATGGATTGAATGCATTCATAGGCAAAATACTGTGAATGTATTTGTCAGCCTGAAATCCTCAATGTTTAGTCATGGTCTTGGGCAATTGGATTATATTGCACTGGATCTGTTTTCATCACAGGAAGAACAATTACCGTTGTCATTTTCGTGCTGTGGCTCACTCTAATGAAACCAGATGGCCAGAAGGTCATCCTCAATTAAAGGAAAATCCATTTCTATTCATAAAGTTATCCATTACCGCCAAGACGAGGGGCATTTGAAACAGTCTCCTTTAAAATCTCCTTTTCTTTTCATCAATATTAAGACCAGGAGCCATGCTATTTCTGGTGACCATTGTGTGCTGATTTCTACCTTCCCAAACCAATCCCAGAGATTAAACGCATTTTCTTTTGCTTGATGTGTTAAAAAATATAGTTTAACCATGCTTTGGTTGAGGTAGGTTCATAACTAGCAGAATAACATAGGGTTTACCAGTGCCTACGTCTTACACCGGCCGTATTCGTACATTATTGATGAACTCTGCTTGGACGGGCAGCCCTAGTTGACAAATGACTTATCTCGCCATTGATCTTATTAGCTAACAAAGATTTTGACAAGCACAAGATGTTTTAGGACCTTGAAATAAGGCCTGTGCAAAGGCAGGTGTCTGCAAATATTTGAATATTCATATATTCAGTATCATGCATTTCAAATAGAGAGTGGAAAAAAACGAAATTATAGTCATTAGCATTTTAATAGCCTTTAGGGCAGGTCAATTAAAGCTGATCCTTGGTTTCTTATTGACAGTATAATTGAGTTAGCATAGAGATAGCTCTAGTGGTTCCAAGCAAAGTGGACAATGATCATTGACTTGTCTTCTTCTGCTCTTTGGGAAAGTTATATAAGCAAAGATAAGACTGTAGACTGGAAATCTACAAACTAATCCCTTGGTAAACACCATCTGGTCGGCAATTAGTGGACATAAAACTAACATTGTCCAGCTCCCAATGATTTTGTTCAAGACTGTTGTGTCAGTTGTAATTTGCTCATCCATAGAGGTCACACCCCTTAAAGAGATGAGGTTATTGGTTCTTGGATTTTTCTTAAACCTGATACCATGAGATGTTGATTGAACCTCACCCTGTAACCATACTCTCTTCCTACAGGTCCACTCCATAGAGCTGGCCTATCGCTGTCATTGTGTCACCCATCCAACACAGGATAACAAGGACTCAGAATGTTCAACACAAAGAGGTCAGTGCACAGTAGTGGGTTACACTGTTTTTACAGGCATTGTTTTTGCTGGTTTAACTGTGATATCAGTGCCATTGTTTGAATTAAAGGGATACTCCACTTTTTTTGGCCACTCCCCCAGAGTTAAACAGTTGAGTTTTTACCGTTTTCAAATCCATTCAGCCGATTTTCTGATATTTAGAAGAATATCACTAACCAGACAGTTTCTGGTCTCATTGACTTCCATAGTAGGAAAAAAAATATACTATGGAAGTCAATGAGACCAGAAACTGTCTGGTTAGCGATATTCTTCTAAATATCAAAAAATCGGCTAAATACATTAGAAAACGGTAAAACCCAACTGTTTAACTCTAGGGGAGTGGTAAAATGAGCCTATTTCCAAAAAAAGTGGAGTATCCCTTTAAGCATGACTAGTGCACATTCTTGGGGTTAAATGTACATTAAAATCACTAACCCTAAAAATCAATTTACTGTGAAACGATAGAGTCCCGAAGTTACGACGTCACTCTGTAGGCCAAAACGCGGAAGTTAGCATTTTAGCACTCCCGGTTGCCTCGCTCTAAAGCCTATGGGATTTTTGAATGGGTTTTTGCTAATTCGCCTGAAATAAGGTCTGTGGTGAACAAAGCCTCTAAATATTTTCACGTTTTGATCTATGACATAGAACACGCAGTTATAACCTGCTTGTGGTTTTTTAAACTTTATTGTGTCTGCTTGTGTTTTTTGAAATCTTTATATAGGCTTCAAAATGTATACATTTTGGATTAACTTGTAAAGATTGTCTTGATAGACAAAACGTGTAAGGGTCACAGCTCTTAGTTGAACACAAATTTTCCAAAAGTCTATGGGGAAAATGCATAGCTTTTCGACCGAGGGAACCCATGCGCCGCTAGCGTCCGAGTTGTCCTAAGAAGGGATGTCATCTCTTCAGCACTCTATGCACGTGGACGAAACCTGTTATTTTGCAATTTATTCAGAAGTGTGCTATTATCATATGCCTAAAACAGGCAAAAAGCCCAAAGATTTGAATAAATGAGGGACCAGAATCATATCTAGAGACCAAAATACTGGGAAGCACCCTAGAAACCGCATAGCAACACCTTGGCAACCACCTACAACGTTGTAACAACAGGTTTTGTGATTATTGAGTACAAAGAACTGTTATTTTCAAACTGATTTAATGCGAATGCTTAACAAATAATTTTGTTCATCTTGTCATTTGCATGCATTTAAACAACATTTACTGGTGCAATATTTAGATTTGTAGACTAGTGGCAGGCAATGGACATTTGTTTACAACAGCTAGTCATCCTATTTGATACATGGACGAAAACAACAGTATAAATACTTGTTTGACTTGCATTCATAACATATGCATCATAAAATTATTGATTGACCATAAATCAGTATGACCACATGACTTGATGCTTGAGGCACATACTTGCACATACAAAAGCAGATCACTTTAAGAGAGGAAGTTCGAGGCAGAGCAGGACAATGAGTCTTCTAAAAGTGAACTTTGTGATGACAATAAAGCTCTGGAAGGAAACCACAGGAGATAAGATCAGGGCATTATCATTTATATGACAAGTTAAGATACTCCTGGATTCTAATAAATGCCGGTTGTGAACGGGATATTGTTGAAGATAAGCAGGCCTCTTGAATTTTTCGTTTTAGCCCTGTGAAGCATCATTAGGGGGTTGAAGCGTAAAAATCTCAAGAGGATTACATAATCCTCTCTAACCCCTAACACACCCTCCCCTCCCCACTGCACAGCTGTCATCCTGCTTGACGGATGCCATAATCTGCATTTTTCCATATACACTTTCCATTCCACTCTTCTGAGGATGAAATATTCTCTTCAAGGCTTCCAGACTTGCTCTAATGGGCAGGCCAATTGCATTAAAGAGGACCGACTCCATTTCTGTTTTATTTATGGCTGTGTTGGGGATTGTTAAAGGGCCACTTTTATTTATATATTGCTAGTTATTTCTTCCTTTATGCCAGTCAAAATTCATCCATGCCTATTTCAGCAGTGTTTGGGGATGTTTGGAAGGTCCTTTGAGGTTTAGAGTTATTTTTAACTGTTATCTCTGCACGAAACAGTGATGGATTGCTTGGGAAAAGATATATTCCACCATGTTTATTGCTTCCTATTAATTATATTAAAACTAGAAAGGGTTATCTGTGACGAGAATAGTCAGATTCAAGATTTTACGAGGTCAGACATGTTCATTTTGAAAGGTTATCCCAGTGACCGTATTATCAAGACTCATCTCTGGATTTGTCTCTGCTAATGGAGAAACTACGCAAGTCCATGACGTAAGGCTAGAAAAGAAAGGTATTGGTTTACAGCTTTCTTGGTTCAGGTGAATAAGGATCACAGTGGCAGGTTTAACTAATCGCCACCATCTAAATTAAGCTAAGAGCTGTTTTGCCTTTACCTGATTACCTGAAGGCACACTGACTGTTTAGAACAGAAGAAAACCATCTGTTATTACAGTATTTAGTTACGGTTGTTTAATTTGTGGGGAAAAAAACAACTGTTTGCAACAGAAAGCTAGCGAAGCATTGAGTATTTCATTAAATAATCAGTAAATTAGTCAATTATTCAAAGGAACACTGTAATGTTTTGGTTCAAAATGAACAAAATATACATCATTAATTCTTCTTCGAAAATGTGTTTTTGTCTAACCCTGACCTGTCGGGATGGTTTTCATGGAAAATTGTGTACATACAGTATGTCACTCGCCCCATTAATATCTCGTAGTGTCTGTAAATAGAGAAAAGTTGGTCCGGCTACTTTGACGCATGTATTGGGTGTGACTGGCATAGGTTAGGTTGATATGGAGCTGCTAAATCTCAAACCTCTGGAGAATCTCATGATTAAAGCTACACTGTGTAACTCTTTTAGTTTATTCTTAGCTAAAACACTTAGTTCTTTCAAAAATATATGCGCTCTTTAATGTATATTTACTTCGTTCAAGTAATAAAGTATTCTCGTGAGTGATATAATATGTTGCCCCTCCATCTTGAAAGTACATTAGCCAAAGAGGGACATTAATTCAAGCTTCGCCTTTCGCGTTTACGTTTGAGTTAACACTCATGGACGAGGTCGAACTGGAAGCCATGTTAATCATGGACTACATTGGCCACCGTAGAAATCGGAATTGAGAGGAACAGAAACTAATATTCACTGGATGGTCATATACCTTTTCACTGCTAGATGGGGGTAAAAATCACACAGTGTAGCTTTAAAAAAAAAACGCTGAACAGAGGAGAGTCTGATCACAAAAAGAGAACGTAATAAAACAAGAATCAACATTGGCTTGG